>JAYKAV010000990.1:0-21924 GCA_035582835.1 Phoebastria nigripes | reverse complement strand
CCTTTTCTGTTTTATTAAACTGTCTTTATCTCAATCCACGAATTTTACTTTTTTTTTCCCGATTCTCTCCCCCATCCCACTGAGGGGAGGGGGGAGTAAGCGAGCGGCTGTGTGGTGTTTGACTGCCTGCCGGGTTAAACCACAACACCAGCACTGGCAGGGTGAACTGCAGAATAAACTGACTCTCTGCAAGCACCAGTGTTCAGTCACTTACACATAAAAATTAAGTATACTTCCCTCTACCCACAAAATCACTAAGTTCTGACAAAACACCATGCTGGGAACAAAGAAAACTCAGCAAAACGACAAAATCCGTGGCTACTATTTTGCATCAACTTCTGCGTGTTCTTCCTTACAGTGACTGGTGCTTTGGTTTGGGATGCAGTTGTTTCTCACACCAGGAATAGCATTTTCATAAATTCTTCACAGACCCAAGCAGTTGTTCATATTTCTTGGCACAGCTGACAACAGAAGTGAAGACCATGTGACACACTGCTGATAAATCTCCTGGGGTTCTCTTCTCATATATTGTGACTAAGCAAGTTATTACAAGTTTCTACAGAACTGTTTTTTTCTCTAGAGCTTAGCGCTTTGTGTCTGCAGAAACAAGGTGTTGGGGGAAAAATGCTTTTGCAATGAAGAGTGCCCAGCCTTTCCTCTCAGCAATCTGCACTGCTGATTTCCAAGTGTAATTAAAAATGATACTTCTACTAATCGGAAACTATAAAATATATGGAAGGATGCATAAAAGGCCAAGATGAACAACAATCACTGGAAGATGCCATTCACGTGCAAATATATGTGTGTGCACAAAAATATTTTTAGAAAAAATATGAATTCAAGTTTGGATTTATTTACATAAAATGATCTCCGGAAAGGCAGAGTAAGCTCCATGCACCACATACATCCACTTTTCCCTTTAAAAATATGATGTACAGAGATCTGGTGTTTATGTCCTGTGCTGATAGATGCGTAATTTCAACTTCCAAATGATGTGGAAAATGAAGACGGCAGAAGGAACAGATAATCCTACAGAATCTGGAAGGTCCTAATATTGAGGCATCGCATGCATTGAACAGAAGTGAAGAACACTCCAGCTGGAGAAGCTGGTGGCTGTAGCATCTCCTCTCCCTGCTCTGACCAGCCAGCCACCAGTCCGCTTACTAGGCCCTGCCATCAAAATATTTGCTCTCATGTGCGTACCTTCTTCCTCTGACACTTCCCCTGCTAGTTGCTTTGTAGTAAGCAAAACTTTTAAAACTTTTGCCCTCATGCGTAATGGTAACATTTTCAAGGACTGTTCTGTCAGGAGCAAGCTGGGCAGCCAGTGGTGCTATGACAGTTTAGAGCAGCTGAAGGTCTATTTATAAAAAATACTGTAGAAGGGAGGCTAAAGTTCCTATTCATCTGCGGGTAACAGGCTTCCCAGCAACACTACTCAATGTATTTGGTAGTTGCTCTATCTGCACAATAAGAAGAGTGCATAAAAAGCCATGGACACATTCAGCTGAGCACTCCAGATGCCTGATAACGCTTTGGTGAAGCAAAGCAGCTGTAAACCTGTTAGCTTTACAGCTGCCTTGTATTTTCTGATCACAGAGCCAGACCACATCAATTAGCCTAGAATTTGCATCTAAGAGGATATTTATAAATTTATTTTATTAAAACAGACAACACGCAACTGTAGCTCTGGAATTAGCTTGTAAAGAGAGAGTGCTGAGGTTTACACTTGGCAAACCATACCTTGGTAGGAGGGTGACCTGTATAAAATTATACCTTTAAGAGACCAGCAAAAATCCCAAGAGCAAATTACTAAAAAAATAAATAGGGCAGTTCACCCCTGGTAGATCACTGCAGAGCTGCATGATTTCAAAGTACTCCTCGTTTTCCTACAGGATGCAGCTTCAGCAAAGCTCCAGGGTTTCCAGCGCTCTGTGCTCTGATACTACAGTTACTCAAAGGCATACAGGAAAGTGGTTAATAATTAAACTCATCATTACATATCTACTTTCTGTAATTATAGCTTCTATCTGTGGCTGCTCTGCCAGAAGAGTGCATCTGTCTGACTTTGGCCAGCCACTGACTTCCATGCCATGTGCTGATGGGAAGTGTTTACAACGTTCTTCATCATACTCCTGACACTGATTTTTGGAAATCCCCAGGGAGCTGCTTTCCTTTGCAGGATTCACCGTGTGCCGTAAGGGCTTGCTTCACTGACATATAACATGCTCCGACACTGCGTGCAGCCCACAAAGGGAGACAGGGTCAATTTTTAATAATAATGAAACAACAACTCCTTACTAAGTGAGCACCGAGGTACAATTTCACACACAAAACCACATGTTTAGGATTGTGGTATTTATGAACCTACACTGCCTACTGGAAAGAAGTTGTATAGAGAAAAACCAAACAAAAGCCCCCTCCACCTTCCACTCCTCCAACTGCTGTGTTTTGCTCTACCTTTGTACAGGCACATTGCAGCAAGGTCTCAAAATCATCCCTGACAGTCTGAAAATCAGAAAGTTACTGCAACTGCAGAATTTTTAATAGGAAATACAGGATTTCTCTAGTTCACAGGGCCAAGATTTATCCCCAGAGAGGCAAGAGTGTGTTTGAATCACACGGTGCCATTACGGGCAGCTGGTGAGGAAGCCTTTCGGCAGTGAACTCCTCACTCAGTGCTGCCACTAAAACCTTGACAGAAGAGCTGACTGCTTCTAAACACAGAGACACCACCAAGTCCCACCTGATGACCGAGGGAGCAGAGCTCCTTCCAGACAGGTTGCTGGAACAGGCAGGCTGAAAGCGCCCCATCTCCAGCCACACCAGTGTGATGGTCACTAGATAGGGACCCATTTCTAAGCACTTCAGTCACTGGGCACAGCTAAAACGAGGCATAATCCTAAGCAACGATGAGTAAGGACAGAATAAAGTAGCCCCTTCCCCTCCCACTCCTGCAACCGTTGCATTTTTCTGAGGCTAGTGCATATATACTGCATCAGGGCAATTCACCTGTGGGCCTGCAGGTGTCTTTACTACTGAACTACTACTTGGTGTATTTAACAATGCCACAAGTACTAAGTACTGCCTGGAAAAAGCCCAGTGAGAAAATCTCTCTCATATCGTATTTTCCTCTAACAGAATGAGAGTGGGGGGAAATGTTAATTAATTTTAATATAAAAATACAGTTTGCAAGGAATTCTTTCCTGCTCAGTTCTAAGTCCGTGGCCACGATAACATTTACTTCACTAGAGCAAAGGAAGACAGCCAAAATAATTTTCCCAACTTTTAAAAATGTCTAAGCCTACATAAAATTTTACATCCATTTCCTCTTTGTTTTTCACCTTCCCTCCCGCTGAGGAAGTACACAGACACGAACCATTTGTTGCTTCCATTTGTCATCCTCCCGGTGGATCTATTCAGACATAACTCATGGTGTTCTTCTGCAATTGATCTATTAAAACAACTAGCAATAAGAGTGGCTGGTAGAGATGAGAGCAGAGGAACTACACTTATGTTTTGTATCTGCTAAATTTGTATAAAGTTTTAGTATAAAACAATAAAGAGTAAATTTTGGGCACAGCAAAAATCTAGAGTAACTAGGCAAGAGGAGAGAGTTTGCTCTCCCTCAGTTTCTTGAGTCTACAAATCTTGGGGATGGGACAGGACAACAGCAAACAAAAACCAAAAATTCCTGGTGAAACTCCTTAAGTCACATGTGAGGTAACAGCAGTTAAAAAACAGAAGCAAAACTCTGAATTAAATTTGAACTTAAAGCAGTATTTTCCCATGCTAACTTCTGTCATTGTTCAATAGCCAGTAGCTGAGACCATCAATAGGCAGGAGAAATGAGAAAGCTCCGAGAGGTGTAACAGCGTAATGCTGAAAGGGAAGATAATACGAAAAAAAAAATGCTCACCGATAATATATATATTTAACTGGCAAGCTTCTTTTCCCTACTACTTTAAAGGTAAAGTGAAGCAGCTTTATGACTCAAAGCCCTTATAGTGTAAAAATACGTGTTGTTCCAAAAGTTATACTAGCTTAAATGAGGATGCAGCTATCCTGCTTCAAGTCACTGCCTCAATAGCGAGTTCAACTCAATAATGGCAACTCAAAGCACCAGTCAGATTATTAATAACCTGCTCTTATATCCAAACGCGTACTCTTTGCTCAGGTTTAATTAGCTGTGGAAAATAGGACTGCTTCATTCATCTGAATAGCAAAACATGAAAAGTGCCTGGCAATAGGGGAGTGCTGTGCTAAATACTTTGCTACAGGTATGAATGAGCCACCTTAGTTTCCAGATGAATTAAAACTATTTTTATCATAAAATTGCCCAAATAAAACACTTTGGGAAGTATTTCCTCTAGATCTGCCATTTTTATGTACAGGACACTGAAAAATTTGTATCTTTTGGAAAGCTGGGCTGCCAAGAAGATGAATACTGTGCTGAAGTCAAAGTTGGCAACCAGTCCACAGAGGGACACAAGGTCTGGTGGCCCTTCTTTCACCGGGCAGAACAACAGTGTAATGTACAAGTAGTAAAGACGCTGTGTATGGCTCAGTACCAGCTTAACTCTCCAAACTGCTGATTACAGAGCATTTACTTATTACTCGGAAGTTACTAAATACGCCCAGCTGGATTCCAAGCAGATAAAGTGAAATTCAATTCTAGATAATTTTTTTAAATTAGTGCGTTGCTTTTCCTCCCCATGCTTATGTCAAATTTGTCCCCATTGTCTGCATTCAAATGTCCTGTTGCCATCAGTGTCCTATTACTGAATTAGGAATATCATTGATATTCTCCTTTTGCTTGTTTCTTTCAAAAACCTTCTGTTTCCTTTCAGCCACAAATAAATTCTGCCAGCAGGCTTCGCTTTGTCCTCTTTTGCCTGATCCAGTTATTATCTTAACTTTGAACAGCTTACACAATAAATTATTTCCTATGCTGACTGGCTTTCTCTTACGAATCCTCATTGTCCAAAATGCATTCATTTTCCTTGTTGATGTACACTGAAGTGTTGGAGTAATTTAAAATTAAGTTTCTCCACTGACTTTGATCTAACAGCATGACTCATGATTTATATCTCAGACATCCAAAGCACTTTATTAATCTCTCCTAAATGCCCTCAACAATTTTTATGCCCTTTTGAAGAGATATCTGAAACAAATTCCTTTTCCATTAGACGTGATCTAACTTTGGTCTTACTGGAAACCTTTTCCACTCATGATACTTACTTAAAAATGTAATATGGCATTTCCTCTTTTTCACAACAGCATCCTTCAGGAGCCTCTGGCACGAGCGCTCTTTCCTGCTCACACAGTGAATTAGAAATTGTTTTCTTTAGCACCTAATGCTCAGCCCTACTTTCACGGAAAGGAATAAGAGTATGATTGGATTTTAACATCCAAAATTATTTTAGCTTAACAATTTTCATTACTTACAGATACTCAGCAATTTGTTTTCCAATTTAAAAAAAAAAAAAAGTAATCAAGAAAAACAGAGAGTCCAAATCAATTTTACAGCAAGTACAATTTGCCAAAGGCAGGCTTCATTTCCTCCCTGAGTGGCATACGTATCACATTATCCCTCTGTTAATAGCACAGTAAAATATCAAATATCAGCATTGTGTTAAAAGGGCTCCAGACTGGCCTCTGACATTCTTCATTTAAATGACAGTATTTATCCATTATCAGGCAGATAAGCTCACTGAACAAAAGTAATTACAAGGTTTCAGTAACAGATAATATAACAACCCTTCAGGTATAACACGGGAAGGAAATATCACAACAGATGCAGACTAGACTAGAAAAAGTGCCCAGCTGAATGCCTGCTTCAAATAATTCAAGAATGAAGGAGACAGAGGGCAGCAGCGAGGGCTCTGGAGGCAAACCTCCCACTTCTAGCTCTTGCCACATTGTTTTCTAGAGTCAGTTCTGGTTTAAACCAAGGTGGTAGATATTTCACAAACTCATGGTTCAGTATCTCAGCGTTAAAACCAGAAAAATTTAGCCTGGTTTTAGTAGTCTCACTCTAAGAATCAGATGGTCAAATGTATTCCAAACAGTGGTGTGAATATTTCTGAGATGCTGTGTTTCTTGTATTACTCTGTTCTGCAAAATATCAAGAAGCATTAGCTTCATGAAAAAGTAGATGCAGCAGGTACGGCAAGAGGAGATGGAAATGATAAATGAAGTACTGACCATTTGATGAAGCTCATTTTTTTCTGCTCCAAATGACATAAGTAACATGCAACGAGTTCCGCGAATACCTTTCCAATAGCTGAGAAACTTTTACAATAGAATCAAGTCTGTTCTACTGCTAGAAAGACTGAAAACTCTCTAGGGCATTGGACGTTTTCAATACAGCAATTTATTTTTCAGTTTGGCAGCTGCTGGTGTTTTGCAATACATTTTTTAAAATACGGTTTAGATCTACCAAAATTGATTCCTACCCGTGATGAATCTTTATAGTAACATTAATCCAAAAAATTAAAAAAGCCACAGCTATCAATTGCTGCCTTGGGGGACTCTGCTATTACAGGTGATCTTTGGTGTAGGATAGCTTCCAGCAGGAAGAGTTGTCAGTACTTTAAGCACRAATGATGTCCTCTTATGATTCCCATACAATATTGAGGAAAAATAAATTTATTCTTTATTTCTAATGGCAGTAGTTGCCAAGAGTCCCCACGAAGGATGTTCTCTATGCGCTGCAGAAGACTTGTGTGAAGAATTTGAAACTATTAATTCCTGCATTCAAACTTTTTTGTTATTTCCTCTACAATGATATCATTAGTATTCTAACTAAAACCCCATTTAAACTGCAGCACAACCTTTGTTTTGAAATTATGAAACGGCAATTTCACGATCCTGAGCCAAATGAAAATCCAGAAGTCCAAGTAAATGCACTTGACACCTCTGTATCTGTTGGTTTCAGAAATCGTGCGCTGCTCATGAATCAGTAGCAAGGGATCAGTCCAGCTGGAGCGGAGGGGAAGACCCTATACAGGAATCCTGTGAGAGTGATCTCAAAGCCCAAGGGCTTTTATTCAACAGGATGTTTCGGAGCTATCATACTTGCAAAACACAGGGCTTTTAGGAAGCACAGTATCAGCACTATATACTGGTTGGTTATACTTACATATGCTATAAGAATATATACTTGTATTTATTTATCTGGAGCCTAATTTGCAACAATGCACGAGCCCCAGAGCAGAACATTTACAGCCCAGTGACTGCAGATTTCATTTCAAACAGGGTAATTTTCAAAATTATTTCCCATTTATTTCTTCATTTCTCAATCCAGCTTAGTGTGCAAAGTAACCACAAATACGGCACAGCTTCCCAAGTAAGTAAAGCAGTTAAAATGTCAACTTTGAAACTTGTCATCAAGCTAGAAAGAATCCTTTTCAGCAATATCTATACAGAACCAGTGATATTAGGAAAAGAAAACCATTCATGATCATGCTCTGCATGAATATCTGAACAGCTCTTTGCAGATGCAGTCACCTTTGCTATAACACAACTGCTCTCTCATGAAGCTGGCGGGATGACTTCAAAAGCATTCTTAAAAATCACGGTTCAATAAAACATTGCAATCAGCATGAGGCTTTTGAAAAGGCTACCATATGTATCTCCCGTAGTGTGACTATAGTGAAGAGTCGCTGGACAACTGAGAAAGACCAGCTGGCTTCAAAGCAGCTGCATCCTGGCTTGCTTCCCCAGCACCTCCAGAGCCGATCGATCACAATCCCAGCTGCCCCCTGTCTTACTGAACTGCAAGGCGACAGGGCATGGTATCAGTAGGGCAGAGTCAGAAGCACCCTGTTCTCACTAGCACTTTGGAAACTGCAATGTACAAAGATAAAACTCCTTATTTATTCTCTTCATATTTTAGAGAACTGACAGGAACAAATAACCTCCAGAAAGATTAAAGACCCTGATGCATGGCTGCTGAACCATGATTGACCCTGAGAGCTAAATCAAGGTCATCGCTATCTGTTTCTTTGGGAAAACGTGTTGATACTGGATAAAATGATCACAGTAAAAAGATGGCAACAAGAGAGGAATGAAACAAGGCAGCCTTTCTGTAGTCCTCAGGAACACGTCAAACCTGCAGACTTAGAGGATTCCCAAATCCACTCCCCAAAATAATAAAGTCAGTTCAAGAAGTGGGGAGAAGCAGTGTAGTGATCCGACAAAGAAAGATAAAAGTAGAAAATATTGACATAAGAGGAAGCTGAGGAGTATATGGGAAAGGAAAGACTATATAGAATTATATAAAATTTAGTTTCTCCCCAGAACGGTCATGCCACTCCCCGTGCCAACAAGCCCTGGGCTACACAAAACAGAAGAACTGACCACAGGGGAATGGGCCGCTATGACAAACCAGCCTTTCCAAGAGAAATGCAAGGATAAAGCTGTACCTCCTCCCAACTACTCATCTTCAGATAATCCATGAGATTTCCATGGCCAGTCTTGAGATAGAGAGGCCAGAAAACAAATGCTGTATAGCAGGTAGAAAACTGCCAGTGATCTCACTCATGTCAGGCTTTCCAAGGTCAGGTCATTCTTTGCAAGGCTACACAAACCAGGTCAGGAAAAAAGAGAAACAAACCAGTAACCAACCAAACCCTCCATTGCTCCATGGAGATACAACTCAGCTCTCAGGGGAGCAATTAAGTAAAAACAGCACCAGTGACAAAAAAGCCTCACAGCTGTGAAATTAGAACCTTCCTTGTTTATTAGACAAAGTAATTTGTGACTGAATTAAGCTGCTTTATTGAGTCAGTGAAGGGAACTGTTTATAATGTATGCTGAACATCCCACGAGCCTGCTGAGACCCTATATGGCTGAGAAAGAAACAGGTGAACAGAGTACAGTGAAATATGTCTTTCATAATAGAGAAAACTTATACTTGCTCTTTAAAATAGTAAGAGTGACTCAATTCAACCTTAATTTTCCAACACTGGAGATAACTTTGGGATAATACTGGCAGTGTGTGGTTTTCATCCATTTGTCTTTTAAGAAAAGTTTCCATTTAAAGGAAAGAAGATTAAATGGTATAAATGCACACAGAAGTGCTGTAGTGATTTTACACTAGTAGTAACTCCTCACTTTTCTGGGAGCATCTGAGCTATAATATTACTTTGGCCAAAAGTAAGAGTCCACTGCCTCTTAGAGGTCCTTCAAAACATCTTACCACGACTAACCAGAGCAAACAGAGTGACAGCAGTTGCATTTTATTATGTTCTGAACTGGACTAAAATAAGCCATCACCAACTTATGAGCTTAGTGACCAGAAACTGAGAGACACATTTCCTTTAAGGAGGAAGTGTATGCTAGTGTTTCCAAAATTGTTTTACTTAACAGCTAAAATAAATGGAGATGTATTTGATGACATCTGAACATATGATTGCATCCAGAACAGACCTCAGGATGTTCTGAAGAAAAATGAAGATGAAGTTATCAGTGATAGAAGAGATGCAAGACACAGCATACAGTGAAGCTATTAAATAGTTTAATACCAAAATAGCTGCAAAATTGATAAAAAGATAAATAGCAGGAAACTTCCAAAACCAGAATGGCAAATGAGACACCACTCCAGTTAAACATCCCATTGTTCCTGTGTCCCAGTCCTATTTCCCACAGGTATATGAACTCACAATCTGCCTGTTTCCCCAAACATAACAACTCTATGAAGTTGCTGTGTGTATCAACAACTATTTACTTCCTCTAAGGTTAACCATCTCAATAATCAAGAGATACAGGTGAACTGTAATACAGAAACAATGTCAAAAACCAGTCACCACATCATGAAGTGACAAGGTCTTTTTTTGTATTTCAAATGAAGGTGGTCTGACTTTAGCCTCTAAAATTCTTGACTATAAGCAACCCAAATTGGCATTTACAAATGCTACACTACTCTCCCAGGGCTGTAACATCTGCATGTATCGCTGTTGCTATTTTATTCCAAAAAGAGGTAAAGAACATGCCAACTCAGCTGAGCAGCAGAACAAAGCACCCTCACTCACAAAAAAGCGTTAGGAAGCCAGGTTCTTTCTAAGTGCACATAGAAACTGTAGGCCACTAACAGAGCATCTCCTGCTGTCACACAGTAATTGGCTAGCTCAGCGGTTAGTGCACACACGACGATAAGCACTTCATTTTCTTTTGAAACATCCTATAGTTTCAAGAAAGAGGAACTTTCATAACAGCGGAAGTGGAGCTCTACCTGTTAGGTTTTTTCTTCCTCCATACTACACTACTGTTTTTCTAGCTGCCTTCCATACATTTATGTCACTTAAGTAGGTTTTTGGAGTCGAATTTACACTTCAATATGGCTTTCCTGTTGTTTTGCAATCTATCTGCACCACTAGCAGTTGCAATTACATGGCAGACAGTTCTGTCGTAGGGGATGACTCCTTAGGAAAGGAGATGCAGAACTGACACTCAGTCAGCTGCATACATACAGAAGCTTGTTGCACCTGGCATTTTTTAAACACAGCCACAGCATCCTCATATCATCAGCCTTACTTCAACACTAAATTTGAAAAAGAGCAAGTCCAAAGTTATTTGTTTATCCAGGCAGATGGTCCTTTTCCCAGTAGGATACCTACATGCAACTTCAGGTTCCCAAGTCTCAATATAGACTTCACAAGACTCTTACTGCAGAGAATTCATGCTCTTTTGTGAGTTTGTAATTCTCATGGGCAATTAAAGGAAGGAAACTGGATGTGAAAAGTCACCATATGTCACCTGGAAGCTTTGCTTCCAGATGTTTGTAAAGGTTTTACATTCTACAACATTACACAGATACTGCTTAGCACCAAGGATCAGCAAGCAAGTAACAAGCCAGTCCTGAATTCCTCACTTTGTTTCTTTATCACCGAAGCTATGCTAATTTTTCCATTTAATGGGAGCACAATCAGACCATTAACTCTTAATGAGCCAAGCCACCATTGATTTAATTGCAAATATTACTGAAGAAAACAAAAACGTTATCTTGTTCCTATGTTAGCGATAAGCAAAGCAGTCAGTTTAATGTCACTGCAACTTAATGTCTTGTTGGCATCAATACTGGTGTGGTGCTCTGCAAGGAAGTGTTTTGTAGACGTGCAAATTAAACAAATGGTAGTGCTGAAAAATCTCAGCTGTAGTCAGAAAGGGGAAGAATTTGCATATACATGATCAGAGTGGAAATATAATTGGTTAGTTATCTTTTATGCTTCAAATCTTAGTGATTTATAAAGATACAAGGAATGTTGTAGTATATTTATTACCAGAGTAAAGGAACATGCTTCTGGGCATGCAGGTTATTATGCCAACTCCTAGGAAGACCTAGGGCCGTATCATATTTTCATAATCATACTTCACAGTGATGGTGGCATTTGAGGCCAAATACCTCTGTGTAAGAGTCAATGTCATTACATCACAGATCGACTTGGACATAGGTCTTCTAAGCCACTAACTAGTGCTATCTCATCATGCGTTATCTGTGAAGATGAAAATCTTTCCAACACTGCTAGGGCTCTGGTACCACCCACACAAGAACGCTAGCTTTGTATTAGATAATTTATCATTGTCTTTACTCTGGATTACTGTTAGGCTAACAAAAGTGTAAATACAGAACTTGTAAGATCTACATTTAAGATCTTGTATGTATAAATCTAAATACCACATGGAACAAAATAAAATCACCTTTTTCACCACTTAATTTAAAAACAAGAACAATGGAAATGAGTTTAAAAAGTAAAACTAAAAGCAAACTCCACACTCTGGTTTCATACGTATAAATTACAGGAAAAGTGTGAAATAGGCAAATTAAAAAAAAAAAAAAACAAAACAGTAAACATTTACTCTGGGCAGAGTTTGTGGGTGTTCTAAAAGAAATACAAAGCTATTTTAATTTGGGCTTCACTTCAGATGAAGCACTGAAGCATTTAGGTGAAAGGACTGGCTTCGGTCTGTACTGCTAACATGTAGCGAGGCTTGACCTAACATCTCTTTCAGAAGCTTGAAAACTAAGATGGGATGGTCCCATCTAGCATTTGCCATTTTGCCAAGAATGGGGGCAATGAGGAGTGGACGGGAAGGTGAATGCTTTGCATTAAAGGATTTTGTGGGCCACTCACTCTTTAGCCCCAAATCATTTAAATCTGCTGTGGAAAGCAGTGAGTAATGGAGTTGGCAGTGAGTAATAAAAGAAAGCTTCACCTTCTCTTTGAAAGTTTGTGTCTCAGTCTGTTTCCTCATGTAGAAGAATATCCATCACCAAATCTGCCCTTGAAAATGGTAATATTTGAAGTAGAAAGTGAACTGGCTTGAACTCTAACCTACATTTACATCGATCCCCTCTTCTCATAAAGTATCAGAAATGACAGGGGTGACTTCAAACCCTAATTACGATGACCTATTTCACCCCTTCAGTGAATTAGCCACCATGCTGGGAAGAAGGACGGAGCATCCCGCACCACCGAGTCTGCAGGAGATGGGAGTTCAGCCTGGAGCAGAGTGTACTCCTGACTCCAGGGCATGTCCTGAAACACACAGTGCTATGGGGCGCTGGGGTGGAGTGACAAACCCATCAATCTCCCAACATCTGCTTTATACTTATTACCTAGAAAGTTAACAGTTCAGTTTCCTCAAATTGAAAATTCTGGTTTGGAAGAACAGAGACAAACATACATTTCACTTCAATAATGAGAGACTCTTTCGGAAGCAGAAAGTCTCATCCCACTATTACACCACTTGGTAATATAAGTAAGATAGCTACAATTGAAAGCGTTAAGTTAGAGAGGACTTTAAGAAGAAGCAAAAATTTATAAGGAACATTTGAAAAAGAAACCAAGACCAAGGAAACAATTTCATCTTTGAGATGCTTTGACATTGAAATGTCATTACTTCACTAGTTACAGACAATGACAGCAAAACCCCTAATAAAATTAAAGCTTGCAGCTCTGTAATACTCATTTACTTATTTTGATGCAAAGAAGAGTAAAAAAAAAAAAAAAAAAAANAAAAAAAAAAAAAAAAAAAAAATTGCTGAAGGCACACAGGAGCTGGAGAAGGGAGGAATGTCTAATATGATAATTAAATACTAATAACTCTACAGTAAAAATTTTACTGAAGGCTGTTGGTCTCTTATGCATACATATTAAGACACAATTTGTAGGTGATGCGATGGTTTGGCTGAGCATCTGGAAGGCTGTGAGCTATTCCTCTATGTGTGGTCCATTCGTGAGTAAGAAAGCAACTGCCTTGCCTTCTCTACTCTCTTACCAAAGACTTAATTCTCTCACTTCACTGTAACTCTTGAAAGGGGCACATATTTCCTTGATATCGCAAACTTTGGTAAGATGTACCAATCACACAGCTGCACCCTGCAGTTAAAATCACCTCCTGACTGAAGAAGGCAGACACCAATGGTAGAAGTTGCACTTCTCCTGTTTCTTTAGGCCCAAGAAAAGGGAAACAATCAAAGCAGCTGGATATGGTATATGCCATCAACAGTGCACATTATAAGAAAGACGTTCATTCATACAACGTCACTTCATGAGTGACATGTTATCACAACAAAGGCAAAGTTGACAACATACGCCCAATTTGAGTTAGGAGGCACCGAGGACAAGACCAGTGCAAGCTCCATAAAGGTCTCCTGCCTTGAGAGTTCAGCGGTGGAGTTGGCAGAAGGCGGGGAGAGTGCTGTGAAGCAGCTGTTGTACGATCCAGAGGCTGTGGAAAGCAGATGTCCATATGGATACAGTGAAAGAAAGGGTGGAAGCACGAGTTTTTGTGCATTTTACATTGCTAAAAACCATCATATACAATATCAGTGCCTGATCATGATACCATAGCCTACAACAAACGGCCATGTGCAGGACACCCTACTGCCAATCCTCTGCCTTCCCAACCTAAAAGATTTTCCTGAGTTCATGGTAAACTTTATTCAGCAAAATGGCCCAATCTAAGTGTCCTGCAGACAACACTAAGACAAAAACTTATTTAAAACATACAGGTTGATAGGTTCTATTGCAACAGAGCAAACTTTGAAGACAAAGCTTTATGTCAGGCATTTTTTCCCTGTGAATTGAGATTTTTTTGAAAATACTGTTCAACAAAAGTAAGATTTTTTTATTTTATTTATGACTTAACAGCATACATCTGTCACTGAAAAAAGACAAAACCCAAGAGAACAGTTCAATAAGAGACATAGCTTTCAGTGAGACGAAGTTTTTAAATCTCCAGCGACATACTCAGCAATTATAGCATGGCAAAAGAATTGATATATCATGTCACATGCAGTTGTTACTACAAAGACTTACAGGTTGCTTTATTGGGTGCAGAAATTTCTTTTATCTAGATCAGCTATTAACTGCAGTCATGGACAGTAACAAAGCCAAGCTTGCCATGGCATTTTAGAGAGAGCTACAATTGCTCCGAATTACAGCTTTATTAGCTTTCATGTGCTTCTGTAGGGAAGTGAAGATCAAAGCTGAAACCCCAGGCCTCTTTCTCCTTGCGAGATGCTCTAGCCAGGCAACTGTAAAACTTTAATGCAGTTAGTTATCACCATTCTAAAAATAAATCAATGTCGGCACGTGTGCCATTCTGACAGTATCACACTTTCAGATCTGAAACAGAGTTGATAAGTCTGCTAACCAATTACTGCTTATTAAGCTTGGGCACATCTTCCCAAAAAGCCAGATAAGCTTGTCAGCTCTACAAAGCCACCAAAGACCTAATGACATTCTTTGCAAGAATGGTGGTTTGCCCAAGTATCCTGGTTAGATCTTCCTTGGGCAGTTTGGTGGGCACAAGGAAACACAGACATCCACCCTTCTGCTGATACTGCACTGATGCAGTAATATTGCTTTATGCAGCAAATAGGGAAGGTGACAGTAGAAGACAAAGTAGCAACGATTCATATGCTGTGGGCATTACGAGAAAGGTGTTTTCAGAATGAATCCAAAAGGTGAAATTCACCTCTAGGCAAAGGGCCAGCACAAAGCAAAGGACCTCAAAACTAGCTCAAAGTGGTGCTTAAGTAATTGATGGGCTCCATGCCAGTCTTGTAGGTAAAGATGAATTTCACCCTCAAACTAAGGAAGGAACATTTAAGAGAGCCAAACGTGAACAAAAAAACCATCAGGTCAACAACATATGCAGCAAAGCAAAGGAGTGGCAGGTTGCATGGAGACTAGGTCAAGTTGGGAGGGAAGAACAATAATACAGAAGTCAGAGTATTCTGTTGCCTGGCAATTCAAGAGCCAACAAAGAAACTATAAAAGAGGCAATGCTTTGGGCATAGTGTTTTAGGGAGAGGCTTTTGTACAATTGAGTTGGTTCACTTTTCTAAAGGGAGTACTTCGTGAGAGTAAAAGTTGTAAGACCAACTAATAAGGAGCACTTCCCACTCAAGATGGCAAAACCAGCCTTCTCAAATCAGGGATCTTAACTATCCAGAAATGGACAAACCAACCAACCTTGAATGATTCTGTTCATTTGAAAAGCACTGAAATGCAGTTTCCCTTTTAAAAATATATTCTTATTACATTTGGATGTTTGAAAGACATACTGTATCGAAATGTCTTATCCAACTATCCAAAGTTATGTTTTAACTAAGCATTAGCTTAGGTTTTAAAAGTCAAAATGAATATTTCCAATATGGTGGTATGCTGGTGGCATATTCCATTCTTCAAAACAAGAACGTCTGTAGTATTTACTCTTTCTCACCCTCTCCCAGTAAGGCAGCATGTGTTGCTGTGATGGAACTGCACCTGTCGGGACTGCCGTTGCACTTGGGCTCACTCACCATGCTTATCAGTCTTCCGGAATAGGTATCTTAGGGATGGTCTTAAGCAGACCTTGTTATTTGAAAAGATGCAGATCTCTACTGTAGCATTAGCACAGCAAGACACCGCTGACTATGAAATGAACTTTCTCTCCAGGCAAAACAGCTTTTTGAAGGAAAAATCTTTCTATCAAATTTGTAAGAGAATTTATTATGCTTAACTTTCTTCACTAGCTTCCTAAGGAAGCAATTAAGTGTTTCTTTGCAATTATTCCATTAAGAAAACCAATACAAATTGAAAAGGATTACCCACTGTGGTGCTGTAGCAAAGCTCTGAAAGAAGTATCTCCCTCCAGATTTTGGGGTCTGGATTTTATTCCTTGCAAACCCAGATTTCACCCCTAAGTGGACCCTGCAAAATCTTTGGTGTTTGATGAACAGCAAAAACCTGTACTTTCTTTTAGTTACACAATGTTACTAGGGAGATGGTGTAAATATAAATACAATCACAATCATAATTTTGTTAATTTACATACATTCCCATGTGAAAGACCCGAGTATACGAAGCAGAACACTGGAATAGTGACTATAACATAAAATGTTGCAAGACTCATTTACAACACTGTGTAAAAATGAGTAATTAAAAACACATACATAATTACATAATGAACAACTTCTCTTTGTAAAAATTAAACATGTTGGAAGTTAAAATTACAGCAAAATTACACAACCAATCCTTGTTAAGCTTGTTAAGCAAGCAATGGTATACCTTGTTCAAACAACCATGCTATGTCAGCCAGACCTCCTGAAACTGCAGTGATATGCTGAATTGGGAGGAAGACATCCTGCACTTTGCATGTCAACTCAGCCTTTAGAAACAGCTCACAATGGCTAGTAATGAAGCATGCATTTACTGTATTGTTCTTAGTCTTTAGAAATGATAGTATTCAGAGCTTTTCCTAGAACAGACACTTTCTTTGTGCTGAGAGAGATTTGCTTTATTAATCATAGGTATGCTTTCTAGTAGTGATTTTGTGATACTTGCTAATGGTGATTTTTGTGGTAATCTGTAATAAAGTAGAGAAATTCAGAGGATAAAGCCTCCGTGTCCTTGTGTATTACAGAATCTTACGAACCCACAGTTGTGATCTCTACAYACCCGCAGGCCGAGTAACCTTTTAGGTTGTGACAATTGCCTACTAAAACTATTCTCATATTTCATATCACAGACATGTATGGAATCAAAGGCAGAAAACAGAGTATCAGATCATGACCGTACAGCATGTTAATGGATGAAGTACACACAAAGTATACGTGTTCAAGGAGGCAGGGAGAGGTTGCACATTACATGTTGCTCTGGTCCGTTTGGAGGACTGGCACACACACACTTCCTCTGGGGCTGATTACTGCAAAATAACTGAGAACAGCTCTGATGTCCCCTCTCCGCACAGGCACATCATCAGTCCTGCTGGCACCAGGTTGACTGGCACCTGGGACAGCCTCAAGAATTACAACCATAAAAATGATGATGATTTTTTTTAATAGCTACTTTTACTTACAAAGCACCAGAAACATTTAGGATACATTTTCTTCTGCCAAATTTTTGTCCAAAACGAAGAAGATAAGATTACATGAACGCACTGAGACCACACACATTCCCCTAATTTCACCTCTCAGAATTACACAAATATGGCCCAACTTGCACAAAAGCTCTGAGAACTAGTCACATTGTAAAAACAGTTTGCACCATGAATCCATATTACTGCTTATGGCAGGGTTAACAGACCTATGCCAGGGTGTTCAGAAGCTATCAATATCCTTGTCTGCTTAAATGACCAGAAACACAGCATTGATGGGAAACTCCATGGAAACTTCTTTCCACAGTACACCAGACAAAGAACGGGCAAAAAATAGCATTTTATAAAACACTGTTGGATTTTGTTTGTTAATAAAAAGCAACCTCTGCCAGAGGCATTTAAACGAGGATGATGCAGAAATTGAGATGAATATTTTGGTAAGCCTTACTGTCAGCTTAATGCCTATAATGAAAAGTAATAAAGTGAACTAGGCATGTTGCTATACCAATTTACTTTTTTTYCCCCCCATTAAATATTGATAAGAACTTATATTCCTTACCAATGCCAGCAGCACCTCATTTTATGAATGCAAATTAAATTTTAATTTTTATTCTTCCTGAACATGAGTTTTATGCCTGTGCTTTATATTATACCTATATGAGACTTCAAACAAATCTGTGATGTGTAATGAAAGCATAATAATGTAAGTGCCTACCTTTTTCAGGAACCGTACTCCATAGGTAAATATATAAAGGTAAAACGTAAATCTCCACCTGCAAAAGGTAGAAGAGATTAACTCTAGGATACCAGGTTTACATACTTTACAGTTCAACACATGATTTCTTATGGCACTGCCAAACCACCGCACCCTGCTCATATTAACAGAAGTTGAAGCAAAATTTTGGTCTGGTTTTCTGCAACTTTTGTTATCAAGCATTGTGCTCATCTGCCTGCTTTTCCCAGCCTCCCATTAGCCCTCTGAAAATACTGGCTAATTTCACCTAAACGTGACAGGCAAAAACAAATTTTCAAAGATAATTAAGTTTTTAAAAGTTTCATGAAAACTAGCAGGACAGTGGAGGACAGAGGACAATTCGCACGCCTCTTGCAGGGAAGTTCACTTGTTATTAGACACCAGGAAAATGATAATAAGAAATTTTATTAAGCCTTCAACAGGTGACTTTAGAGTGCTGCACATCAAATACAGTCTTTAGTAATGAAAAGCATCATAACAATGAGCTGGAATTTTGCTTAGCAGATTCCAGCACTTCACTCTTGGTGTTAGGGAGTGCATTTGCATCAGATAGATATACTGGATACAGATATATATCCGCAATTTACATCCGCTTCCAAAGAGTTTCCTTGATAAAGATGATTCTACATTTTCCCAGGTACACATGAAATAATTGCTGGGCTTCTAGTTTTTCTTTTCAGATAGAGGCAAACAAGAAGCTAGGATCAAGATGCCATGGAAAATAGGAGAGAAACCAGCAGGAGATTTAATATGAAATCATCCTCTCTTCTACGTCTTTCTCCCTTCCCCAATAAAAGAAGAGTATCTTCCTATCTTTTGGACCCATTACTGGCTTAGGAAAGAAGAGTCAATGGAAGTATAAGGAAATAAAATCAAAACGTCATGCAGTGTACATTCTTAGAGGAATTCCTGGTTTTTTTTCCAAGGGTTGGAGTGACTACACAAACTTATGCTTGACATAAACACCAGTGAAGTACTATTCATAACGTTTACAGCAGGATGAGATTTAGCTTCCTTAATGTGAGGCAATACTGCAGCATGAATCATCTTCAGTTACATATTTTACAGCACTTACAACTTTCTCTCCACTGGCAAAACTATTACCTTACAGTTAATTGGCATTGAAGCGTGTTCAGACATTACTGAAATGGTTTCAAAACTGAAAATGCTCCTATGTAAAGGAAGGTTAAACCAAACCTTCCTCTTCAAAGCTACTTTTACAAGTATTTAGAAAGAAAGTTGTGTCATACATAAATAACCCTCTGACAAGTTGAGTACAGGAGAGCATAAGAACATCAATGAGATTTAAAGTGTGATACTTCAGCTGAACAGAAACTCGCTCTTACCCTGTGGCATCCACAGCACTGCAGAGATTAATTTATTCAAYTGATATGATACAAATACCAATCCCTTCAAAGGTTCAGTCACACTAGCAACATGTCTCGCAGCTTTCATGCTGGCAGTTTCCTCAAGATACTGCAAAAATAGAGCACTCTATTTTACAAAATATTAGTTGTGCTGGTAGAAACCTTCAGATCACGCACATGGAAGAAACAGCAAGGACAGCAATATGAATGAAGGTTTTATTTGGGTAACAATTTTCTCATTAGGCCTGTCCTACAGCTAGGAAACCTGCCATTTAATTTCAGGGTTACATACCTCACCTAGATAAAGTTTGAAGGCTGTCACTGAAAATAAAAATATTAGGAGGGAAAAACTGTCTGAACTAATCTCACTGCTGAGCACTCCCAGTGCCCTTCTTTCACTTCTAAGTGTGAGCAGTTATGATAAACTCCTCACAAAGAGTTTTCTTGTTTTAAAAATCCCCTCAGTATCACCTTTATTTCACATTTCTCCAAGCAAAATTCATAACATATATGAGGACATTTGTAGCTTGCTGTTGGGAGATGCAATATTCCACAGTGGAGTTCAAAGGCAGTCTGAAGTATTTGAAATATATTAATGGCTAAGTTTTAGATGGTGGCTCTCAGGGATTTTCCAGTCTGCACGGATGTCTGAAAAGACCCTGGTTGCAGCATTTGCTGCAGCTATCACCTCAGAGGAAATAAAAAGGCCCTTTCCTGAAACAAGCAAATTCAGAAACACCGATTTCCCCATCTAACTTTCCACCCACCACCGCAAAGTGCTGCTGTAGATCTGCGCTAAAGCCATGGATTGACCTGTAGGAGAATTCCTGGAGCTCTGGAAAAAGCTCAGAGTCAAGAGCCACCAGATACTATTTAGGTCTGCCAAAGACAATCAACTTGCTCCAACTGTTTGAATGCTGCAAAGGTGATACATGCATACAATTATATGATAATATATGCTATTGGTCGTCTTTCCTCTTTTTCCCTAACCTGCCAAACAAGTCTACTTGGATTGAGGATCAGAAGATAAAGCAAGGCTCAGAACTGGGTGATAGACAAAGCTGGTCAAAGTGCTAACTTCTTAAAAAATTAAGTAATATTGGTAGAAAAAATTGCTCATTCCTGCTAAACAGCATCCACAAAAGCTATACAACAAAATTCTGGCTTGGTCAAACTGCAATAAAGAAAAATTCAAAGCAAAGCAAGTCAGCATTGGCCCCCAGCATGTTTATCGTCATTAATGAGATAACTCTGGTGGTAGCAGAGCTACAAAGGACTTTGCACTGCTCTGTACCAGGCAGCTAGCTGCCTCTTCTGTGGGCTTCAAAGGGAAATTCTGCCACCTCAATACCCCAATTGGAATCTCAGTCCCATACAAAGAAGTCCAAGGAGTTTCCCACATTGTTTTACCACTACCTGTAGATGGTTTATTGCTGCAATTAACAGCAAAACATCCACTGGCCAAGGTCAAATAGATGAATGCAAGAAGGTTTGGAAGAAAATTAATTTTAAGTTATTAAAGTATTTATTATGCAGTAATGGAATATATCTGATCTAACTAGCTAAGTAACTAAGTTCAACATTTTAGTAAATGTTGCACATTAACTGCTAACACCAATGACCTTAACATATGGAGATATTTCATTTGTAACTGTCTTTTTAAGTAAAATAAAATTAAAAAAAGACAAAGATGTAACAAGATGCCTGTTACCTACAAATTAACATATATTGAGATCTAGAAAATCCACATTAAACTAAATCAACAGTTAAGACAATTTACAGAATGAGTGACATTTATGAGGCATTACAGTCAGAAGAAATATACATACAACAAATGGTCAAAATTAAGGGATGTTGTTGCCATCAGCTTCAGCTGCAGAGTAAAAAAAAAGGCAAGGAGTCTATCTGTAGCTGTCAGCTATGTGCTATCAGAAATTTAATGGTAGATACACCAATAATCCTTTGCACAAGGTCAGACATAGATCACTATGCCCCTGAACACACTGAATTAGCACTCAGTTCTGTGCCTGGTTTCCTACCTTGCTGCAGGGAGCCAGTAACCTTAAACCTTGTTGATGCTTTATTGGCATATAAGCAGTCCTCACTCCCCCTCAGACGCTTCTTTTACTCGGTAGCCTAAGTACTTAGCTGGTAAGAACATCTGCCAGGCTTTGGAAAACCTAGGTTCAATTTTCTCCTCTGTCACCCCTCTCACACACTCCTGAAGGGTTTGTTAGCCACAAAGTTGTCATGTCATGTTGTCCTGGTTTCGGCTGGGATAGAGTTAATTTTCTTCCTAGTGCTGTGTTTTGGATTTAGGATGAAAAGAATGTTGATAACACACTGATGTTTTTAGTTGTTGCTAAGTAGTCTACTAGTCAAGGACTTTTCAGCTTCCCATGCTCTGCCAGGTGCACAAGAAGCTGGGAG
>JAYKAV010000989.1:0-21949 GCA_035582835.1 Phoebastria nigripes | reverse complement strand
GATCCGGAGACCTTCTTTTCCCCTTGAGGGTTCTGAATAGTGTTGAACAGGGCTCGGTAGGCATGGGCCAGGCCCCAGCATGTTGCAGTGATCTGCGTCTCTCTGGAATTGCCAGGGTGACAGCATACTTTTTCCAAACATTTTACTAGTTTTTCAGGATTTTGCACTTGTTCCGAGGTGAAGTTCCAAAACATTGGAGATGCCCACTGTCCTAGGTACTTGCCCATACTGTCCCACGCACCCTGCCACTCATAACTATCCAGCCTCRGGGCAGATCTCTGGGTGGTMTTCTTAAAWAGTTKTTTAACCTTAAACAAGGCCTGAAACGCATTCAGGAGACATAGCAATAGGAACATGCTGGTTTGAACATCCCAAGGATATTCAAAATCCTCAAGAGCTAYTGTAATCAGCCTGGAGGAGAAGGGGAAGGTGAAGGAAGGTGTCTGCCCTGTAAGTTGGCTCTCCGAGGAGAAGAGGTAAAAAGTGTAGTTACTAATAGTTTCCGAGAGATAGCTCCAGAAATACAGCGATGACGACAATGCTGGGTACAATCTCATGACCAATAATTTTATCATGATATAAGCCAGTGTTACACAGTATAGCAAAGCGATAACCTTAATCCATCTCCCAGAGGTGATAAACAGCACGAAAACACCGATAAGCAGTATATACAGCCAGTAAGGTGTTACATAACCCAAATCCAAAAMCAGATCCAACAACTCTGAGCAAATAAACCAACCAACCAACCATTGTGACCAGCAACTACTAAACTGATATAATGAATGCTTATAACAAATCTGTTTTAACAGGTCAGGTCAGATGTGTCATTTTCTCAACCCTTTGGGCCCCACGTTGGGCACCAAAAAGGACTGTTATGGTTTAACCCAGCAGGCAGCCAAACACCACACAGCTGCTTGCTCACTCCCCCCTCCCCTCAGKGGGATGGGGGAGAGAATCGGGGGAAAAAAAAAGTAAAATTCGTGGGTTGAGATAAAGACAGTTTAATAAAACAGAAAAGGAAGGGAAAATAATGATAATAATAATAATAATAATGATRGAAWRYACARAATGAGTGATGCACAATGCAATTGCTCACCACCCGCTGAGCGATACCCAAGCAGCGATCGCTACTTCCTGGACCACGCCTCCCATTTATATATTGAGCATGACGTCACATGGTATGGAATACCCTGTTGGCCAGTTGGGCTAGCTGTCCTGGCTATGCTCCCTCCCAGCTTCTTGTGTACCTGGCAGAGCATGGGAAGCTGAAAAGTCCTTGACTAGTGGACTACTTAGCCACAACTAAAAACATCAGTGTGTTATCAACATTCTTTTCATACTAAATCCAAAACACAGCACTAGGAAGAAAATTAACTCTATCCCAGCTGAAACCAGGACAACACTATCAGCCAGATTTTCATATGCAGTAAGGTCTTTTTATCCCACTCTGGCAGTGTAAAGAGACTTGAAGAATATTTATTGCAACTTTAAAACACCAGAGAAGACTAAGGAAGCTTTGATGTAGATATGAATAAAGCCCTTTACTTTTTATATAACTGTGATAGTGACAGTGATTGTGTTTGCAGGTGAGCCAGCACACGCATAACTGTGTTATCCAACAAATGCAATTATAAAGGAAAACAAGAACTTTGCCTAGGAAAATATTGCATGCAAAAATTACCGCACTTTGATCTGTGCGTGTCTCCCCAGCCATCAGGTACTCCACAGGACACAGGTAAGTAATCTAAAGTCTTACCAGTAGTGCCTCATGTAAACAGAAAATATTCACCCTTTCTTTGTCCTGTCTGCTCACATTTCATATAATAGAACTAAATGCCAAACACTTTTTTCATAACTCTGCTGTTTTTGCTTATTTCCCTGCTCTTTTCCTTGGAAGTGCAGGGTGAGTACACTGAACTGAGCACATTCTGACAAAGAGATGGGATTATGTGCTTTTCCTTGACTTCATCTGTGGATGAGACACTCTAGCACAATTCACCAGACACTTCAGATAAGAGCAGGCTGAGAAGTGAGAGAAGGAGATAAATGAAATGAAGAACAGAAGCTRGAGTATTACATTTCTGCTAGCATTAACATACTTCCAGTCTGACTGTGGAATTCACAGGGTAAAACCCTTGATCCACAGCAGTTCAGGATTTGCCATTTCTGAAGTATTTTCCTTTAACTGATACAGTTTTTCTTTTTTAAATGCCTAGACTCGTTTCTTAAACATGYAAATGGTGTTGTTTATGTTAAAAGTCAACCAGTACTTTCCTGCACTAATTTGTCAGATAAATTCTGGCTCCATTTCAAAATTAATACTTTGGCAACACCTCAGCCTAACTGGTTCAGCCAACTTTGAAGAAAAAATTAGAGAAAAATATATTATTTTGTTTATGTTGAAAAATTATTTTAATTTTCTATCATAATAATTTGAGTCTTTGTAAAAGGGATTCAAATTCAGTACAGAAGTACAACTTTGTATAAGGAAAATGCTTCTCATTTTTCTTCCAGAAAACTACTTCCATATGACTAGCATAAATTTTATTTWAAAAAAAAAAAAACAAAAAAACAAAAACCAAAACTATGAATTTGAACATAACCAAAAAAGCTGGTATATAAATTCCTGGAAACTCCATTTTTACTCAGCAAGAATGGGCTGTGCCCACAGACAAACTTAATTGTACAATAAAAGAAGCTAAATTACTAATTACTTCTTCTGTTCTCTTATCTAGTGGTAGAAAAGACCTGCAGCCTGCTCCTGGACACTGTGTCTCCCTGGGACACACAATGACATGGCAGGGAAAGGGCAAGGAGCCAGGGAAAGACAGCATCTAGGTGTAGATTGGTAGCTATAAGATGCAATCATAGCATTCTGAATATGTGATATCAGATACAGGAGAAGAACTGGGTACTCAGCACTGCAACTGAAGCCAAGGGAAGCTGTTCCCAACAATACTAAGGAGTAGGTATTTTCAGTTCTGTGTTCTTTTTATTGACATTAAAAATAATACACACTTTTGATCTTAATGTTTTCACACATTCATTTCCCATTTGCATAACTGGGGTAATAATGGAATCTCCTTTCTTGGGAAAGAAAACCCTACAGTGTAACGAGTACCACAAAAAAATGATTAAGATTTTAATATCATATGTTCAGAAGATACATTCTGTAGAAAAAACAGAGATACCATATACTTTCAGCTAATGCAGTAGTGTTGTACCTCTAGTTCTAATGGACTTTATTACTGTGTGAAGTACATTTAGTCAAAACAGGTCTAGAAGCAAAACCTAAACAGACCATGTTGGGAACTAGAAAATGCCATTAGCCTTTGGCAGCCTTATTGTGGAAAATGTTTTACACACAACCTGGGTAATGTTTTTTTATCGAACAACAAGCTTTCATAGAAATTAAGGTTGGTTAATATTTTGCATGGATCTGATCCCGAAAGAACTTTAATATCCATTTCACTCCTACCGTGAAAAGATGGGAAATACAATACCTGCACAACTGCAAAATCTAGGTAAGCTTAAAGAGATTTAGCCCTAGATTTATGACACAGTTTGGGACATAAGCAAAAAAATTAGTTCTTCAAAATTTCTGATCACTTTGCCCTTGTTTAATGTAGAAAATGCATTGGAACTCACTGAAACTTTGGTGGACTTCCTCCTAGGAAAGTCATGCTTGCTCTTGTTCACTGCCTTCTTTCTGAAACCAATATCCTATCCCAGAAATTAGCAATCTCTTGTGCACTAAGTACTAGGCCACTGAGTAAAGAAGAACACCATAGCACCACATATTTTTAAGAGAAAGGCCTGAAGTTCCCTTGATTCATGAAGAAGGGAGAGTATTTGGAGCTGCAAAAACTAAATGAAGTGCAGGCATCTCAGTCATATTGAACAAAGTGCATAGAAAGAAGAGAGGTAATGGTAATATATATGTGGCATTCCCTATTGGCTAGTTTACATGGCCTGTGTATGTGACATGAAGAGAGACAAAATACACAAGGAGGAATTTCCACAGAATTCTGCTGGAAAGCAGAAGATGTACCTAGTGATGATAGAGATGGTAATCCTCAACCACCTGAAGGTAAGCCCCCACTTTCTGTGCAGATGTTTGTTTTAAAGCTTGTCTGTCCCTCCTCTAGACTTCTTATACCTCTGACTGTTACCCCCAAAGCAGAAGGCACGCAGCTGCACCAGAGCTGTTACAGTTCTGATCCCTCTCATACTCTGAGCATTCCTCTTCACCCACATACATTCTGTTTCCTTCTTCAGAAACTGGGTCTTTCCTACTGTATGTACGAAAACTTGTCAGCCTGTGGCTTATAAATTCATTGGCCAGTTTCCCTGAAACTCAACCACATGATAGAAGACTTAAAAATATTCCATGCTAGACACCAGAGAACCCACACAAAATAAAGCTTTTCATGTATATCTTTACTCTGGCATAGACTTCAGTCAGGGCTTCTTTAACATGACAGGCAGTCAGCTACAATGCACAAATCCAGAAGAAACCAGGCTCCCTCAGTCACAGTTCAAAAAAATMATTTGAGTCCTCTGCAGCACTGACAACAGCTTTTGAACCTGGAGCAGAACCTTCAGTAGGACTCATMCTATAATTTTGCAGGGCACTCGATGGCCACAGTTACTGAAACCTGAGCTGTGACCATCATATACAGATGCATTTTTTCTCTCACATGCAGTCTACTCCATCCTCAGAGCCAATGGCACTGCTCATGCCCACAGCACCCAGGATTGCAGTGTCAGCCTGTAATTTTAACTATATCTGGGAAGCTAGCAAGTGCCTTTAATGGTTTTAAATTGAAGTAATATCTAATTATGAAATAATTCAATTTAAAAGAGAAGATATTTTCATTCTAGGAAGAAATTCAAAATATGAATTCCCAGCTGATGTAATCTGCATAATTTCAATGCATTCAACAGAACTACACCATTTTAGATTAACTAAAAAGCTAGATTCAAAATGCAGCCCTTTGCTTTGATTAACTACCTGGCAAGCACTTCACTCACGCTCAGTTTATACAGGGTACAAAATCCTTGCTGTTCTCCAGTATTAGCAGAAGCTTTACCCTCTTACTTATTTAAGGTAATACAATGAGGTGGTCACTGACCTGGTTGAATAATGAAAGAGACAGTCACTGAGCTTTAGATTATACTTCAAGCAAGCTAAATTGTCACTTTTTCTGTGAAGATACAGCTCCAGTAATTTATTCAACACTGCCATCTGTACTTCTCATAAAGGAAATGCTTTTTTTGCAATAAAACATGAAACGTTAGTGAGACATAAGTAAAGCCTAATCTTTTGCTTAAATTTGCATCAGGGAGTACTAAAGCATAATATTTTATGAACAGCATTAACCTTCATATTGGAGATTCTTACCTTCTCCTTTGCAGTACTGCAACTTCTGCACATTTCTGTGTTTTTGGAAGGATTGTCATTAGAAGCAATGACTATATTAAACAATTAAACTATTTGTTTCAAAATCACTCCCAGAAGATAAAAACACTCTTGGATAAGCCTCTAAGAGTAGTTGGATAGACTGAAAGGAACTATAGTTGAATTATGTAAGCCTTACATACAAATCCTTTTGTGCACTTTACTATCTTTTTTAATTACAGAACTGATTTTTTCTTAAAATTCTTGTTCACAAATACATAGAACAAATGAAGTTTCTAGAAAAGTTACAATTTCCACTGCATCCTTAACTCAACCACAACTTGTTAATGCAAGTGTGATTTTTCACAAAGAGGAAGAGGCTGTGTGCTATAGACTGTCCATGTGAAAAATATGAGTTTACAGTTGTAAAAAATCAGTATACTGAAGGCAGCTGCTGAATAGCATATTCTCTGTTATGCCATACGAATTACCAACCAAAAAACCCCAAACCACCATCTATTCAAATATCTGACTTCCAAATGATGTAAGCAGAAAGTTATAGGTAAATCTACTTTCAGTTATAGGCCAGAGGACCCTAGCCAGAAAAATAACACTATTTGTATGAGCTACCACAGTACTTCTTTCTCAATGACAGCACTAGTACACTAGTACCAGATACAAGTCTTAGGACCCTTTCCGTGAATCATAGCTCAAGACACAAGGTTCATATCCTAGCCTCAATTTTATCTTGAATAGTTTATGAATCCCAGCCATAATCTGGAAGCACAAGTATGCTCCATCATAACCCATGGACATACATTTTTCATATCAGTCTTTAGAGCTAACCAAAACGCTTTCACATATAAATACAGATTTTTCTCAAAAGTGAAAATTCAAACATCATTTACATGGTTTTACTATGTTTTCYGCCATGTTATACAACTTCCTTTAAATTATTTAGAAAGTGTTTAGTATCTAAATCCTAGTTAATAAATTATTTTCATAAGACTGTAAAAGTATATTAAAATACTATGGAAAGTGTTCTTTAAAATGAGCTTGTTTGGGATAAGTAAATTGGAAACAATTTCATGTTTTGCCACTTTTAATTACATTGTATTTCTGGTTTTCACTCAGCTTTGCTTTTAGGGAAAATCTGTCCCTTTCTTACAAAACCCAATAAACCCTTAAATCCAAGTCCAACTAAATTGGCTCAATAGAAGATGGACACAAAATTATTATTTGTGTCTCTGAATTTCTTTGTCAAAAGCAGTGATATGACTGGTTGACCCCACCCAGTCTGTACTGTTAAAAGTTGTAGCTTTTATCTGTCCTTTCTAAGCATGTTTTGGGCCAATGGCAAATTGAGAGTGACTCTACAGTTTGACGATTACTTCAGCTGGAAGCACGCTCTAAGAAATGTTTGATTTTATACATAAACTGGAACAAGGGGAAGGACTGAGAACTGGGATTATTTCCAGAACATTCTCTGCATCAGACATTAGAAATTGTCAGGAGAAGTGGAAGATCCACACTCAAATCCCCACTCCAAATTAGTCAAAGGCAGGACTGTTCTCACCTGTTCTCCAGATGCACTACTGTATATGAGGCAGGAATTGCACCACCATTATAAAGAGCCTCTGGATATGGATACAAGGTTGCTGCTGAATCCTGCCACACCTCAGGTATGGACTATGGTAGTGTTATCAAGTAATTAACACATATATCCAACAGAAGAAAATTTATAGGGGCTTCACCAGTAAAAACTTCACTGCTGAGAGACAGCTGCCTCCATGGTCAGTCAAGAGCTGAGTAGAGATTTTTGTGAATGCTAGTGACATCTAAATACTGGCATCTAAAAGAAGATTTAGTGACTATATGTTCTTGCAAATCAACCCTAAAGAGACTTTTCCCATCCTAGGCTTTCAAAAAGAAAAGATTAATTGGTCATCAGTAACATTCTTTATCTTCCTGGCAAACTCTTGCTGGATACAAAATGTAGCTAATCATGTCAATCCATTTTCTTCTACTGTTGACATGAAATATCATATACCTCCAGGCTGGAAAGGTTTCCTCATTTTTGATATTGGGATAGGTTCAGGCAACTGAACTAACTTCCAGACAGTTGAGTGAAATTGCCAAGGGAAGGGTGCAGGAGTACCAGTGCCATTTTGCACACAATTCATCATTATTCTTTGCTCTCCAGAAATTTAGCCCTTCTGCAGTCTACCCTTGAATTTTATCTTTTGTTCCTTCAGAGAGAAATGAGTCAGAAARTTTAATAGTTTGGCAGCAAGTCTTTGAAAGACACTGACCTTAGAAAAAAAAACCAAGGCACTATCAGAGAAAAAAGTGAATAGACGATATTCCGACTGTTGCAAAACCACTCTTGAAAAGCTGCTGGAAGATAATTTAGAATTATGCCATTTAAAATACAGCCACTCTGTAATCATCCTCTTCAGTTTAAATCTCATGAGATCAGTTCTCCTGAAGATGCATTGGTAAGTTTGCATTACTGCATCCTTACTGCTGGCAGGCTTTATATGCACATATCAAAAACAGAGTGTAGAGATATTTATTTATAATTTTGCTGTCAAAGTTAGCATGATTTTGGTAATTATGCAAACCCATCTGACAAGAAATTCACCCACCACAGTTCACAGATCATTGAAATTATAATGGCTCTAAACAGCAGTGCTCTGACTTGCAGACTGTTGCTTCAGGACCATCCAGCAAATAGGTCAGCACTAACCTCCTGCTGTAGTACACCTATCTGCCTTCCCACCAGTTGCTAGCAGGATTCTGCCAAAAATGCATCAAGACAATTGTCACCTGAACATAAAAAATCTGTATATTCCATCAAACACTGTCAAAAATGTCCTATGGGGAAGGGCAGTCCTCAAATATTCTTACAGAGATTTAATCTTAGGTACAGATGTTAAATAAATTCCCTAATGCTACCTTGCATTGGTACGCCAAGTACCTCTATGTAACTTTCCGGAGAAGAAACTAAAGCAATTTCCTGCATGATACACACCACCATTGTTGGATTCTGTTGTCTACCTCCCTCTTTAGCTCCAGAAAGGTGTCCAGTCTCAATATGAGTGTTTATTCATAACATAGCAAGGACTTGACTGACTTTGTCAGATACAGCATGCTCATTGGCTACATTTCTAAATTAAAAAATTAGTAGACTGGAAGCAGAGATAATATCAATTTACACCCAGCATGCTAATTTAAACCACCTTAAACAAACTTCTACTCCCTTAAATTCAATTATTCCCATTTTTCTGACAAATACTGCTACTGCTATAAAAAGTGTAATCCCGCAAAAAGAACATAACTTTCTGCCCGTTGTATTTATAGTTTGGTATAGGATGCTTGGATTTGAAAGTTACATGAAATAACTCTTTGCAACACATTGATAAAACAAGTGTAAGAATGCCTCAGAACAGAAATCTGATCACAGACTGTATAAAACATCCATTGAGGTTTCCCTGCCTTCTCAGAGAAAACTCTTTTTCTGATGTGGATATCCAGGCTTGGCACTTCTTGATAGTGCAGAATTGCCTTAGTAGTAAGTGGAGAGGTTTCTGCTAACACATGTAGTCTAGGTAGGTTAAAAACTTTCCGTCTGTTCCTACATATATAGGATATCACACCAACGTAGAAGAATGTGAGCCTCTGACTACTGGTGCCAGATGCAATGTCATCAAGCATTCACTCAGCTGCACTGCGTAGGTTCAGGAGGCACAGAGCAAGTAAGGGAGCTGGAGTAACAGAGTTTCGACACTCTTTTTGATAACAGAACTGGGGAACCTCAATGTTCGTGTGCCTACCAAGAGAGTGGCAAAGCACAGACAGCATGGGAGGCAGGACTCCCACCTACAGCCAGCAGTTGCGACGTGCTGGTTCAGAAGCTGTGAATCTGCAAGAGCACGTGCTCAGAGAATGACAGGGAACATCCCAGGAAGCTCTGCTCCATGCGGAGTAGATGGACTGTTTGAGACTAAACTTGAGGAATGAGCCATTTCTCAAATATTTAAATCTTTGTTTAAATGTTATCAAGTAATTGGAAGTTACATTGTCAGTAGTAGTCAAAAGAAACGTGATATTTACTGTGGCTGAAACATTTACATCAGCTAAGAGTCCCAGTAAAGCCCTCCTGAAATCTCTATGTAACACCTTTGGACTGCAATCTTTATAGTCAGTATATGAGAAGAGATAGATTGAATATCTTCCTAGCTCTTTCTTGGCGGTGTATGAGGCACATGATTAAAACCAGGATATTAATATTCTCCTGAGTTGTCTTCTGTACTTCAGATACAGAAGAATTACATAAAATAGTTTTTATTATTATTGTTTGACCATTATAAGTATTTCTAATAGGGAGTTAGGTCTCCCACTTTGAAAAAATATGTCACCATTATTTATGTGAACAATACTGTTAAAATAGAACGTTTATGGGATGGAGGGAGAATAGGGAGGGTTGGTAACAGCTGCCAGAGAACACTGGAAGTATGTAATGAGTTTCTAGTCACTAACTAAAAATGAAAAAGTACACATAAAAAGAAGTGATTATTTGCCAGTAAGCCTTCAAGTACATCCTTTGTGAACAGCCACAAAGGGAAAACCTGGACATACTTTACAACACAGCTGTAATACAATACTCAAGTTGATATTAGGCAACTTTGTTGGGTTCAGTAATGAAACCAGCAGAAACATGGAGTAAACCTAGGCTGGTGACACTAAAAAGGRTTTATGCTAAAGTTTGTGATGTGATTAGGGTTTTTTAATAAATAAGTATTAATGATTAATGAAATGCATTTAGTGACACCACATTTCAGATTCCTATCTTCCTGTGCAGTTAAGAAACCGAAAAACATGGCTATTGATCTATTTGGTTTTAATGAGGTAAAATAAACACTGTAACTAGATGTACTATTATATATTTAATGAAAGTTATTGCATGTTAATTAACCAGCAACTGTCTTCTCAGAAGTGTGAAGTTTATCAATGTTATGTAGTTTTCCAATAGCCTTGTTTTCATCTTTGCATCTTCAAGTAAGATGTTTATGTTGACTGCAATTCTCTGCTGGGAATTTTTAACATATGTGCCAAAGCCGTCTATACTTCCCTTAAAAAGCCAAAATAAGGTACAGCTATTTAAAGAAGACATTGCTATTGCATAGCAACCATACCAGCACAAGGGTGGATATCCTATTACGCACAAGGTTTGGCTGTGACTATGTTATTAACCTGAGACTTGAAACAACAGGCCACAAGATGTTTTTTACATCAGATATCCAAGATACCAGCACACTCATGGGTATGACACAACCCTGTTACCTTCCCCACCCTCCTTACCAAGCTCAGATTAGCAGAGACCTGGTCTGCTAGATACTCGTGCAAATCTTCCCAGCTGCAGGTCTGTCCTTGGCTACAAGTCAGAGTCCCACAGCCTGTCCCACTGCCCAGGGAAGTGGTGGAGTCACCATCCCTGGAAGTATTTAAAAGACGTGTAGATGAGGTGCTTAGGGACATGGTTTAGTGGGCATGGTGGTGTTGGGTTGACGGTTGAACTCRATGATCTTAGAGGTCTTTCCCAACCTTAATGATTCTATGATTCTTCCAGCCCTTGCATATGCTGCAACTTGACCTATTTTCCTCTATTTCTTACCTGAGTTAACCCTATTTTCTGTGCAAGTTTTGTTAATCTCATCATGGTATTAAAGAATGAAGGATCAAAATCATGCATGGAAACTTGATCTCATGTCCAGTAAAGTATTGGTCAAATGCACTGAAAAGGTTGCATTGGGTGCTGTGCCAGACTGACCTTTTTAATCACGTATCAACAGATATTCTACTCTGCAAACTAAGAACATGGACTTGTGTTCTTTTTATCATCTTTTGCGTATTTCAAACTTCCAGAAATGTGTCACTTAACAAATTTGATCCCAAAGAACATATAGAGGATGTGTCAGAATGAATAACTAGACAGCATGTGTTCATAAGGGCAGTATTTTGCTGCGGTGTTGCAAACTACTTTCCTCCAAGATGAACAGGAAACCCTTGCAGTTCTTTGCCTTTGAACCACTGTTTCCTCTTCCCAACCCAGGCACTGTCCAGTTTTTACAGTTTGCCCTTGAAGACAGGATCAAGTAATAAAGCTAACTGTGATCCCGTTTCATAAAATCTCAAATAGCTGGCATAGAATTAATCTTGCAAAAATGAGGCAGGTGGTAAGTCAGATAAGAGCCAAAAGCCTCCTTACTCTTATTTAGGACACTCTCAAGCTTCAGCCAGAGAAATGGAAATCTGTGAAAGGGTACCTTGCTGAACTGTGATGGACTATATCCAGAAGACGATTAAGCCACAAGATAGGCATACCTTGATGGATTTATTCCATTAGTCTGCAGAGAAGARGGACATTAATGTGAAGAAATTCTAGTTTAAATCACTGAGCCAGTTTTATTTTGGCTGTAACTAAGTTAGATCACAATAGAGCTACAAGTAGAATAAATTTGTCCTCTGGGATTGATGTTTTGATTGTGTGGCTTAAATATTTTATTATTTACCTGATGAGTTAATTTTATATTACACTACCTTTTTGGTCTAAAGTAAGGAGACTAATTTCCATTCTTGGGGTCAAAACCATTATCTCCAAAGCATTTATTCAGATGGTATATTTCACTTTAAATTTGATTCTAGCTTCAACTGTATTGTTTTCTAATTACATTTCTGGTGGAGGTTTCACCCTTGTATCTGTATGAGCTGAGCTATTCACAGTTRGAATTTTATTGCACCTAAATTACAAGTTTGAAATGTTGCTTCACATGTGATTAATTTGAGTAATTGTCAGGAGTCTGCCAAACAGCTCGTGTTCACTGAGATGAGGCTTTATAAATTAGACAGGCAGTGGGTCTACCAGGAGAGTTTGTGAAGTAGATAAAGACTCTGCAATAGCTAGTGGTGTTTTCATGTGTAATTAGAAAATGCATTGTTCTCCAATTAAGGAAATTAATTAAAATCAAGCAGATGGTAATCAAGGCATATTGCAATATAATTTTCTCTAGCACATGCATTACTCTCAGGTGCTATCAATGTACAGTATTGGTTTTACACTGTAAATTTAGCTCCAGGATACATTATCCTGACTATCTGTTTTTTAATATATTCTTCTCACTTATTGTTCAGTTTGCTTTTCATCTAACTGTACAATTAATCCTGTGGTACACATAAAAGGCAGTGGTTACAAAATACAGAATTTATTATGGGATATTTTTCCTCTTTTCCACAATAGTCCTGGTCAAAGAAAAAGCTAGATTAACAAATACATTTCATCAATGAAAACTGCAAATTAATTTCATTGTTATGTGTGGTGTGATGTCATCGATCGTGTAATATAACGAGAATTATCATCATATTAACACTTGAAAACTGAAAATGTTTCTCAGTTTATCAGACATTTAACATTCTCTGTAAAAATATTTGACTCAGAAATTGCATCATTTGTTATTTTCTTTCTAAACACCTCAGAGTTCCCAAGAAAAGGTAGATAATAGACCAGGAAGCCTCTGGAATGAAAAACACCTGACAAAAACTAAAAATCAAATACYCAAAACAACCTGTCCACCTTTCCTTCATTTATCAACAAACACTTAAGAATAACAGGGACACTTAGAAAACCCAGGATCAGTTTCCCCAGTTGTAAGGGCTGAAATTTCAAAAAATACAAGTCACAATAGCTAGAGTAGCCCTTTCACCTTCAGTCATTCCACAGTGTTTGGTTATGTTACTCTCCTTAACACAGTAAAGATATACATGCACACTCCATGTATTTTTTATGATGGAGGTGATGCATAATTGTCTTCAGATTTTAATGCAAACAGATGTAAAAACATCCTCTCAAGCCATTTTTGATCCATTCCAGTTGGTAACAATACCTGGTTCCCTGTCCAAGGCTCTAAATACACTCCATTTTTAACTAAGCTTGGCAGAAATGTGTCAAATATCTAAGACCGACTTAGTATCAGGAAACCAATGTGTTTATGACTAACATCCTACCCCAAAAAAAGGATACATAAGGGTGAAACCCTAATGGCTGATTTTTAAAGCATCACACAATTGGAGCCCCTTGCCATGCTAAGGCATGAAAACAGGCTAAAAAGAGGAACACACAGTTTCACAAGGAAGATCTGCTATGACTTTCCCCTCCAGCAGAAAAATCAAAGTGTATCTCTCAAGTGCAGAGCTAACCTCAGGCTGCATTTCATAGTGACAATTCAGGCATTGCTGAGGATCAAAGGGTACATCTCAGTTATTCTCTCCTTGCACAAGAGACATTGGCCTATGCTTATTAGGTGGAATTTCACCATAAAGCTCTGCTCCAGGTTTTACCATACCCAACTTGGCAGAGGGCTACAAAGACCTCAAGTCCCACTGAAAGATGCCTGTCCACCTTGCTCTATTTTGGTTTGCTATGTCTAAGAAAGCAGTGTAGCCTAAATTCATAAGTTTCACCACAATTCACCTTCCTTATCAACAACATTATCTTGTTTTTTCTGTGTTACCTGGGGCCAATACTCCTGCAGTGTCTATATTCCTACAATACACCCTYACGGGTCAATACTCCTGCCTTAACTTAGGTCAGTGGCTTAAAGAGCCTTAGTAAGGTGGCAGTTTGAAGGAAATGTTAATCATTTTTTTTTCCCAATGAAGATACTACTTTGGTATTGTATAAAAAAGCACATATTTATTTTGAGTATTACAACCCTGAATTGTTCTTAACTAACATATTCTAAATGCAAATAGAGGAATCAGCAAGAAAAATATTGAGGAAAACCTGGAGTTTTTCCAGATGTCAAAAGGTTAATCTCCCTTCACCTATTTGTCTGGTAAACTGTGCTGCTTCAGAGGCAAGTAATTAGAATTTTCACACCTTATATGAATCTGTCATTATCTACTTTGAACACCAAACATATGTTAATATGTTAATATATTACCCTTAAATTTTGCAAAATAATTATTCATTTTAACTGGTTAAGCAGTAATAATGCTCTCTTCAAGGACTTGAAGAAAATAAATAGGGTTTCTTTTTAGCTTTCTTTTTTGTTGGTGACTAATTCAAATATATCCTATATGTTTTATATCCCTTTACACCTTTGCTGTTAGATACTTTACCAAAAAACAGTTATGCAAATAACTTCTTACTTAAAACTATTATATTCGGACTAACAAGGCTGAGAGTGGATCATGCAGAGCCATACTGCTGTGGTTTATAAATACCATGATTCATTATGATCCTGGGTACAGTTGTTATAAAATGATGACTTTTTGCACCAAAGTTTAAAGCTACACAGAATGGCAGAGAAGAACAAGCAGACCTAGCAAACTTCCTGTGAAGTACTATAATGCCATCTTTATACTTGAATCCAAAAGGCTTCTGTAAATCCAAATAATGTGATTCTTTGGGTACTTAAATAACTTCTTAATTATAATGTCAAGCTCCTGGTATCATTGGAAGTKCTTAAAATGAGTGATATATACTGTGAGAAATGAACAGCTATTACATACATAAAAAGCTATTTGCTTAAATGTAACATTTTGGCCCAGCTTTGCAATGAATAACGCAACCTTAGGAAAGCTGTTTAACCACTTGTTTCAAACCTCTATCTGTAAAATGAGAGTAATACATATTATTGAAGATGATCATGATCTGACTAGCAAATGTTTACAGAAGTTTTTGAGATCATCAAATTGACAGAATAATGCCAAGGTAATCTTCTAAATAAAAAAAGGACCCTGAAAACTCAGGGTGCAAGTAAATTCAACAACATTTAACAAAGTAAAAATTAGAGTCTGCTGTGGTATAGAGTGTTTTGGTTAGCTTGTTTTTGTAAGCATGTTAGCTTGTCTTCATCATATACAACCTGGAGCCAAACAAACTCAAAAGCAGACCAGAGAGAAGGTCGATCTGAAGTAACACTGTATGTAATCCTGTTGTTATATGAAATGATTTTTTGTCCATCTCTGGTTCTTCTCTTCTCATTGGGCTCTATACTGAATTGTCTTATTTGTTATGACTCTTTTGCGTTAATGTCCTTTCTTATCACCTAGCAGATCCATGAAATTGCCCCGAACTGTAGACACGTTAATGCAGAACTCAGAATACGAAACAGAGAACAAAAATATAGACGAGGCAGCAAAATAACCCTTACTATTCCAGACTATCTATATACAATGAAGATGAAGAAAGATGACAAGAGGCAGTGACAAGAGCCATGAATTTGGGAAGCTGTTGAGTAGAGCACTGTGGGAATAGCCCTTTTTTGGCAAAAGAGAAGATTCGCCTCCTTGTTTTTAAGGTCAAGTGATATTTCCTAAACAGCAGCAGAACTTCTCTGTTCAAGCCATAGCACTAGCCATAGAATGATCCTGTAATAATGGGATCCCCTTTCTACTCTTCTAACTGAAGTCAGTTTATCACATTTAGTAAAGATTACCAAAAATCTATAGCATACATTTTTTAGAATGCCACAAAGATGATAGATGTTTCTAATAACACTGGGGTCAGAAAATAATAAGCCTTTGACCATAATCAATCTATAGGCCCAGCTTTGCCTGTAGTAGAAAGAGTGAAAATTATGTGATAAATAAAAATGGAAGTAGGGAATTGAGCAGCAAATCTGACTCTTCTCCTTCTCCCTATTCAGTCTTTATGTGCCTCAATGCCAAATCCATTGTGGCCAAATGGACTTTCTATAGATATTTAAATGGACAAGAGAAGATCGCGTATATACTTTTCAGTTAGAAACACTGCTGYTGACCCCCACTCCACTTTTTGGTACAACTTTCTTATGGCTTTAAGGAAAGAAAATCCATTAGTGTGTAAGCTGAAAGTGCAGTTTACATGCTGATGTAGTTCACTTGCCAGAACAATCTAGAAAAATTAATGTCAGGAAGAAAATTAAGAATAGTGAACATAGATCAGTTTCCATGCAAGACTAACAAGGAGCACTTGATTTTAAAAAAAGCTAAGGGGTTCTTCCCCTCTAGTTTTTCTTATTCCTTATGCACTAAAACTGACTGTTTAACATGAAAACTAAATCAGCAAAAAGGAATGGCTCACTGGAGATCAGAAGTCAGGTGCTTCCATCCTCTGGTAAACAGGATATTCAGTATAATGGAAAGGAAGGAAAAGGGTTTCACTTTCCCACTATCTCAATGCAGTTAAGCRGCAGTACAGTTAGTAAGAGAGAGATTCAATTCCCTACAGTATGAGGTTAGGCCAGAAAAAGAGCTTTGTGAAAAGTAGAGAGTGTCATACATAAACTCTACACCAGTAGCTAAATTCAGAGTTTGCCTTATCTGCTGCTTAACATTATTGTTGTGGCATACTGAAAAATGTCTTTCCTATGGTACCTTAGAGAATATATCAGCCAGTCTTATTGCAATCAAATGAGCTTTCAGACCTCTATGAAGGTCTTCCAGATTATTAAAGGAAACAAAATGGGTTATAGGCATTTTAATTCAGTCTTACTCTTTTACAGCTTTCTATCTGCCATCTGTTAACCAAACCAGAGATCTTAAATGCTGCTATAGATTCAAGGTAACTTTCTACAGCACCCAGATGTCTCCTTTGAAAAGATGTTACCAATTAAGTTTCTACCAGTTCTATTTTAACACCTTGCAGACTGCAGACTTTTTCWCATTAGTTGCTAATACATCATTACTGTCCACATCGAGATGTGTGTGGGTGCGTTTATTTCTATGCATACAAACACACAATATAGTCAATGTATGACTATGTCTGTTGAAAAATATTGTACCGATTCATGGTCAAAATTCAGCATGATTGAAACCTTCATTGCACTCTTTTAGCTCATGTTCCTGGGAGCTATCTGGTTACTTTTTCAATATTAAACAGAATAACAGGCTAATCTTTACCCTGGCTGTGATTAAAACTTGCAGCTGCAACACATTTTGATAAACAGAAAAACTTCACATTTCTTCACTCTCCGTTTAAGATCCCCCACAGGTCTCTGTGGGGGAAAAATCATTTTAGCTGAGACAAAAATTAAATGAGGTTGTCAACCTCTTTTGCCCTTCTTTAAGTAACACAACAAGGAAGTATTCCTTGCAAGAAAAAATGAAAAGAACAATACTGAATGAGAAAATGTTTTTCAACTGGATGGTGAGAATAATTCAACAAGTGTCACTTTAGCTTTTTCAGACTTTCACAGGCAGAAAGCATCTTGCTGACTGAAATGAATCTAATTCTTTCAGATGGCTGCTAGAGTCACCAGACTCCCCTAGCATAAGCACACACACAAAAAATCTCATGTAAAAGCCAACAACACAGTAGAGTTAACCTTCTTTCTACTGGTTCAGAACAAAACAACAATTGGCACTTTATCTGATAAAATGGCTATAAATAGATGTTCTTGTGAAAACYACCTCTGAGGCTATCTTGGGGAGAGGCTTCAACAGGGGATAAAAACAGTTGTACTAGGAGTCCCACTTTCAGAACTATATGCTCATTGCTGGAGCCACCACCTCTCATCTTCGTGAACTCTGTGCCACTTCGGATATAAAATTCAATAAGGCTCCAGACGGTAAGTCACATTCACTCAGAACTACAGATTTAAACCAAATCTCAGTTACAAACATACCTTCTTTTATTAATGTGTACCAACAGTGATTTTAATTTCTGTGGTTGTTAGCCAGTTCACACTCAATACCCTTTCTAGACAACAAGYTTTTCTAGGTCAGGATCGCAACCTGACTATGCCCATGCTTCTTGTATTGCAAGTGCCTTTGCTTAACAGTTTGCATGAGCACCTCTGCAAAACATAGTCATATCTTGGGTTGATGAAACAGCTGATTTTCCTCACCACTGGGTACACCTACACTATGCAACCAGAAACATACTAGTGAAATTAGTGATGCTCCCATACTAGTATCTGCTGCTTCCACAACTGATCCAGCTGTGCCGCTTATCTCGCACAGCCTGGGCACTGCCAGTTGAGGCAGCTCTTCACCGTACTCCCATGAACAGAGCGGATGTGTTTGCTATTGTTTCATGTTTTCCTGAGACTGTGGCTAACAAGAAAGGGCTGTAGGATCCCACTAATATTAATACAGCTACTAATGCATCACAAAGTTTATTTTTGCATCTTCAGAATTAAACAAACCAACATCTGAGGCAATTTCTAATTGATCTCTTCTCAAAACCTACTGTCCATGAAACCCTGGGCCTTCCTCAAAAGAAAATCATGCTTCATTGGGCAGAATATCTATTCCTACTAACCAACATTTTCAAACAACAGGGTCAAAGCAGTTTTATTGTCCTTCATTTTCTCATTACACTGAACTAAAAGCAGAATAGCACTGAAATGTTTCCAATGTCCTTCTATTGCCATCTAGTGCTCATATCATGTAATCGCATGTATTTATATTTAAACCTGTAGTTCTCAAGCCAAGCTTCCAAGTGTCTGTAGGTCCACGGACTATTTCTAGGGGGACTGCAAAATGTAACTATAAACTACATTCACTCTCAGCAGACTTAAATTTTCAATTCAGTGGTCCATTCCTCTGGGAAAATTTTACAGGTCAAAACATCAAAGAACACTGATAATCACTATACTTATCCATATGCATATATATAGTGACATATATACATACACATAGTGTGTGCATATGTGTAGTAAGTCACTATATATCTAAAATTCACCTGCAGTCTCAAGATAAAAACCAAGAATGCGGCTTCCATGCAAGCAGAAAACAAGGTGTATCACAGACTATTTCTTCTATTTTCTTCTGCAAACATCACAACCTCCCCCCCCATATTCCAATAACATTAAGCCAGCTACAAAAATCATTAAATTGTCTTAAATACAATGAGAAATTTGGCATGTATTTCAGATACCTTCTGAGTTCTAAATATATGAAGTCCATATTTTTTTAAGGTCTTTCTACTACCTTGAAAACTTAAAGTAAAATTCAAAAAGACGTCTATGATTCTGATATAAACTGTTGATTTATGAAGCCGGAGCATTAAGAAAGTTGGTTTGTATTGGGAAAGCTGGGATCAACTCACCAATTTTGTAAAAAGTCTTGTCGTATTTCTCAAGTTTAATGTTTTATRGGCAGCTCCAAAACCTGAGGTATTATTTAATGAATCTTTCAACTTAAAAAAACTATGGATTAGTGCAGATTGTGTTCAATAAATTGCATGGTCTTATAATTAAGTTGCATTCCAAATTTCAACCTGTTTTTTCTCTGGCATTCAATCCATGCTTCACCTGTCCTTAGGAAGCATGCTAGAATAAGGATCAGGGAGTATTTTGTTGCATTATAATTTACTCTGACCTTTTTCATTGTCACTATATTAGCAGGAATGGAAGGGACAACAGAGGTCCGTGAATCACATCTCTGTCAACTACCACATGATAAGATTCTGCCCATGCAGAAACCCAGCTCTGTCTGTGAACTCTCCCTTTTTATGTTTGTTTGCAAATGCAGTCTGATTTGAGAATACTTAACCTACTTCTGCCCTTCCTGGCATCCAAGCTGTCTGTCTTTGGTAAGCAGTTCCTTTTAGTGTTCCAATACCCTCTCCACTTACTTTCAATGTCCTTATTTGGATAAATAACAACACTTTCCTGAAAAAGAATGTTCCTCCATTTTTGCCTCTTCCCCAAAAGATAACATTTCACTTTTAAAAAAAACAAATACTCCAAATAATTATGTTTTAATGTTATGGTTCAGTTTAGGTTTGTGTCCTGGTTGYAGCTGGGACAGAGTGAACTTTCTTCCCAGTAGCTGGGGGGGGGTGTGTGTGCTGTGTTTTGGGTTTGGTGTAATAGGAGCGTTGATGGCCCACTGATGTTTTGTGTGCTGCTGGGTGGTGCTTGCACCGGGCACTTTTCGGCCTCCCATGCCCTGCCAGGTGCATGGGAAGCTGGCGGGGGGAGCATAGCCGGGGTGGTTGACCCAGCTGGCCAATGGGGTATTCCATACCATGTAACGTCATGCTCAGTATAAAAACTAAGGGTGTAGGGGGGCTCTGGGTCCCGGGGACAGGCTCTTGTATCGGGCGTGTCGGTTTGGCAGGTGGTGAGCAATTGCATTGTGCATCGCCTGCTTTGTATATTGTTGTTGTTGTTATTGTTGTTATCAATCACTGTTATTATTACTGTTCTACTTTGTTTTATTTCAATTATTAAACTGTTTTTATCTCARCCCGTGAGTTTTCCTACTCATGCYCTCCCAATTCTCTCCCCCATCCCACCGGAGSWGGGGGGTGAGCGAGCAGCCGTGTGGTGTTTAGGTGCTGCCAGGGTTAAACCACGACAGTCCTTTTTGGCRCCCAACGTGGGGCTCGAAGGGTTTGAGATAACAACAGACTAACTAGAGCATATTAAGGAATATGTATCTGTTAACAGTTGGTGGGCACCATGTTAGTTTATCTGACCTGCATCATGTTCTTGGTTTTGCTGTACATGTTAAAGATTGGTGTTGGTTTCTGCAGTCTGCTGTGCTCTGCAGTGATTAGTGATGTTTTGCCTGGGAGATTTGTTATTAAAACGCTGGCATTGGGCATTATTTGGTATCTGGGTGTTGTACTGAAGCCGTTACTGTACTTTGGGTACCACCTCTTGGAGACAATTAGCAATTATACCTCTTCCTCTGAGGAGCTTTTTATGGAGGAAATACAGAATGGCACCTTCCTCTATGATGTTTTCTCCTTTGTTACAACAACTTGTCAGTACCTTGAACATCCCTGGGTCGTTAAGATACACCTATTGGTATTTCTTGGGAATATTGTTTYGGTTTTGTCTAAGGTTACTAAGCAATTTAAGAATATCATGCAGAGATCTGCCCCAAGGCTGGATAGTTATGAGKGGCAGGGTGTGTGGGATAGCATGGGCAAATGCCTAGGACGGTGGGCACCCCCAGCGTTTTGGAACTTCACCCCTGAACAAGTGCAGAATCCTGAAAAATTAGTAGAATATTTAGAAAAAGTATGCTGTCACCCTGGCAATTCTAGGGAGACACAGATCCCTGCAAAGTGCTGGGGCCTGGCCCATGCCTACCGAGCCCTGTTCAACACTATTCAGAACCCTCAAGGGGAACAAAGGGTCTCTGGATCTGACGACAAAACAACGGGCCCTGCAAGCTACCCCACCCCCTGCAGCTACCCCACTGCAGGCACGGCAGCTATCCCAGTCCCCACCGCAGGCAYGGTGGCTACTCCACCCCCTGCAAGAGAGAACCAACCTGTGCCGGTATCAGTTGCCCCTATACAAAAAAGAAAGTACACAAGAAAGTCAGCTCGCWTAGTKAGGRATGAAGATGAACCARGGCCATCATGAGAACAGGAGGAGGAAGAGGCAGAACCCATACATGAGTTGGTAACCACCCAATCCCTATCCCTGAGTGAGCTGCGAGATATGCAAAAAGATTTCAGCCGTCGTCCAGGCGAGCACATTGTCACCTGGCTGCTCCAATGCTGGGATAATGGGGCCAGTGGCCTGGAACTAGAGG
>JAYKAV010000999.1:1544146-1625448 GCA_035582835.1 Phoebastria nigripes | reverse complement strand
GAGAGGTTCCTGGAGTGCATCGATGACAACTTCCTTCTCCAAGTGGTAGAGGAGCCAATGAGGAGTGGTGCTATGCTGGACCTTGTTCTCGCCAACAAGGAGGGGCTGGTGGGGAATGTGAAGCTCAAGGGCAGCCTTGGCTGCAGTGACCATGAAATGGTGGAGTTCAAGATCCTTATGGCACCAAGGAGGGCGCACAGCAAGCTCACTACCCTGGACTTCAAGAGGGCGGACTTTGGCCTCTTCAGGGATCTGCTTAGTAGAGTACCATGGGATAAAGCCCTGGAGGGAAGAAGGGCCCAAGAAAGCTGGTTAATATTCAAGGATGACCTCCTCCGAACTCAGGAGCGATGCATCCCAACAAAGAGGAAGTCAGGCAAAAATGCCAGGAGGCCTGCGTGGATGAACAAGGAGCTCCTGGACAAACTCAAACACGAAAAGGAAGCCTACAGAGAGTGGAAGCAAGGACAGGTATCCTGGGAGGAATATAGAGAAATTGTCTGAGCAGCCAGAGATCAGGTTAGGAAAGCTAAAGCCCCAATAGAATTAAATCTGTCCAAGGACGTCAGGGGCAACAAGAAAAGCTTGTATAGGCATGTTGGGGATAAAAGGAAGACTAGGGAAAATGTGGGCCCTCTCTGGAACGAAATGGGAGACCTGGTTACCCACGATGTGGAGAAGGCGGAGGTACTCAATGACTTTTTTGCCTCAGTCTTCACCGGCAAGTGCTCAAGCCTCACTGCCCAAGTCATAGAAGGCAAAGGCAGGGACTGGGAGAATGAAGAACCACCCACTGTAGGAGAAGATCAGGTTCGAGACCATCTAAGGAACCTGAAGGTGCACAAGTCCATGGGACCCGATGAGATCCCTCCGTGGGTCCTGAGGGAACTGGTGGATGAAGTTGCTAAGCCACTATCCATTGTATTTGAGAAGCTGTGGCAGTCTGGTGAAGTTCCCACTGACTGGAAAAGGGGAAACATAACCCCCATTTTTAAAAGGGGAAAAAAGGAAGACCCAGGCCAGTCAGCCTCACCTCTGTGCCTGGGAAGATCATGGAACAGATCCTCCTGGAAACTATGCTAAGGTAATGGAAAATAAGGAGGTGATTGGTGACAGCCAACATGCTTTAACCAAAGGCAAATCGTGCCTGACAAATTTGGTGGCCTTCTGCGACGGGGTTACAGCATTGGTGGATAAGGGAAGAGAAACTGATATCATCTACCTGGACTTGTGCAAAGCATTTGACACTGTCCCGCACAATATCCTTGTCTCTAAATTGGCGAGACATGGATTTGATGGATGGACCACTCACTGGTTAAGGAATTGGCTGGATGGTCGCACTCGAAGAGTTGCGGTCAACAGCTCAATGTCCAAGTGGAGACCAGTGACGAGTGGCATTCCTCAGGGGTCGGTATTGGGACTGGTGCTGTCTAACATCTTTGTCGGCGACATGGACGGGGGGGTTTGAGGGATTGAGTGCACCCTAATCAAGTTTGCTGATGACACCAAGCTGTGTGGTGTGGTCGACACGCTGGAGGGAAGGGATGCCATCCAGAGGGACCTTGACAGGCTTGAGAAGTGGGCCCATGCCAACCTCACAAAGTTCAACAAGGCCAAGTGCAAGGTCCTGCACATGGTTCGGGGCAACCCCAAGCACAAATACAGGCTGCGTGAAGAATGGATTGAGAGCAGCCCTGAGGAGAAGGACTTGGGGCTGTTGGTTGATGAGAAGCTCAACATGACCCGGCAATGTACGCTTGCAGCCCAGAAAGCCAACTGTATCCTGGGCTGCATCAAAAGAAGCGTGACCAACAGGTCAAGGGAGGTGATTCTGCCCCTCTACTCTGCTCTCTTGAGACCCCACCTGGAGTACTGTGTTCAGCTCTGGGGCCCCCAACATAAGAATGACATGGACCTGTTGGAGCAAGTCCAGAGAGGGCCACAAAGATGATCAGAGGCCTGAGCACCCCACCTGTGAAGACAGGCTGAGGAAGTTGGGGTTGTTCAGCCTGGAGAAGAGAAGGCTCTGAGGAGACCTTATAGCAGCCTTCCAGTACCTGAAGGGGGCCTACAAGAAAGCTGGAGAGGGACTTTTTACAAGGGCCTGTAGTGATAGGACAAGGGGTAATGGCTTTAAACTGAAAGAGGGTAGATTTATATTAGATATAAGGAAGAAATTCTTCACTATGAGGGTGGTGAGGCACTGGAACAGGTTGCCGAGAGAAGTTGTGGATGCCCCATCCCTGGAAGTGTTCAAGGCCAGGCTGGATAGGGCTTTGAGCAACCTGGTCTAGTGGAAGGTGTCCCTGCCCATGGCGGGGGGGGGGGGGTTGAACTAGATGATCTTTAAGGTCCCTTCCAACCCAAACCATTCTATGATTCTATGAATATTTTATCTTATTCCAGCATTTTCATTTGTTCCTAAGTATGAGGAAGGAGGAGTTCTTTTTGAACTACTACTGAAGTACAAAAATTTTCACTGCTCCTGTCAAAAAATGGTTGAAATTTCAACATGGAATTTCTTTTCCAGATCACATTAATTCTTCCACTGAACTATGATTGGTTTTATTTGACTTGGTTTTGGACTGCATTGTTATATACAGAGGAGATTGTTATGTGGCAGTATAAGGGGAAGTATTTGCATTTTTGACAGTCAACAGAGCTAAAAGTCTGTGTTAATCATAAGAGCAGTTGTATCATTTGACATCAAAGGCTAAAACCTTTTTGCTTTATTTGCATGAGCAGTCAGTTTTTGAAGTTAGCATGAACATTGCTGTGAAAAGGCAAGTACTGTGTAGCCTGAAGCTAGCAAGCAAAGAAATAATACCCAGAAATATGTAACATAAACATAAAAATTGTACTACTTTAGAAAACTTTGCTATATATAAACGATAAGCTTCCATACCACTATTGTAGCAATTGTAATGCAGCATGACCAGCAGAAAAAGGACACAGCGGAGGTCACAATTTTTGAGTCGGAAATAATCAGGGTCAGTAGCTCTGCCAAAAACCAGTCCAGGATAGAATCAGTCTCAAGAGACAATATACCCTAAATGGTTTCTTTCTGTCTCTGTCTCTTCAAAAATTTGTGTTTATGTCTTCATATTGTCATGCGAATCAATCTTATCTATATATTATATATATATACACACGTATGTGTTTCATAATGAAACATCTTGAATTCATGGAGGAAAGTTAATGGTGTCTTCCAAATCATTTTTCTTTCTCTGTAATTCACAGGAATCTCACAAGCTTATCCACAAATATGCAGTAGAATCCTGTTTTCAATGAAGACAATGGCAAAACCCTGTTTATTTCAGCAGGAGCAGAATTGGTTTGCAAACCAATTGGTTTGCAGACCAAATTGTTTACTAGTTTTCAAAATTGCTGGCTATCTTTCTTCTTCCAGGTTTTTTTTTTTCTTCTTAATTCCACTAAGCCTCATTTATTATAGTCTTACTATTTTAAGAAAATCCATTGTATCAACATGGACAAGATTATAGATCAATTTGATATCTTCAAAAATACTTTTCACAAGTATTATGTTAATCTTTGGAAAACATGAGTTCATCTAATGCATCCTAGAATCTGAGTTAGTTTTACCCAAATACAGGCAGGTTTTATATGTTAGTCTGAAGGCTGGAAAGAAAACTGTGTACTTTAGAGCTGTCTATTAAGAATGTAAATATCAATGGATTGTGGCCTACGAGCACAGTATAAAACAATCAGATGAGTAACCACATTATTTATTTTGCCTGTATTCAAAATACATATTTTTCCTTTTTGGTACCAAAATGAAAATGTTGATAAATTGACGTATTTGCTTATATAAGCAGTCTATAAAATTGGTAGTTTTCAGTTCATTGTTGATGCAGTGAGGTGTCTGAATACACTGAATGTTCAAAACGGGCCAAGACTTCAAAAAAAAGCCAAAGTTAAATACTGAATCTGTATTCCAGTTAGACAGCTGTGCAAACTCAGGTTTTCTGAACTTCTTTCATTGTCACCCTTATATATTTGCATAACTCTTCTCAAGAAAACTTGGCAGAACTGTTAGGCCTGTTTCCAATTCTTTTCATTCCCAGCACAAGCATGGAGAATTCATTTCCAGACATAGAGTACATGCACAGGAACAAAAAGATATCAACACACTGATTAGTGATGGTAATTCCCAACTTGTGGCAAAGCATTTACTTGAATCACCATAGGAGAATGCAACTGGGATAATAAATAAAATGGAATAAAAAAAAAATATGTACAATAAAGCAGGGTTATAATCTAAAGGTTGGAAAGCTAATACAGCTTTGAGGAGATAAGTTAGTTTACACTGTACTTAAAGGATTACTGAAAAAAATAGGCACTAATTTGTGCCTATAATTTGATTATTTGTGTGCTGCTCATTGATTAAAGTTCATTTGAGTTGTTCTGCAATGATCTTCTAACCTCGTTTGTCACATTGACACCAATATCTACCATGCTGTGTGAAAAAGGAAATGCTTTTTCTTTCATAACTTGATTATTGGAAGCCATATCTGTTGGCACCTCATAGCAGGGAAGAAGTTAGCCACATTACAGTACTTTTTTTCAGCTTAAGAGTGTTTCTGATAACAGCTTATAGTTGAATTCTTTTGGTTAGCTTCCCAATATAGGAAATGTCGGGACAAAGATCTGGGCTTATTAAAGAGACTGTTTTGTTTCATTTGCAATACATCTGTTGTGACCTATACAAACACCTAAGTGTTAGGGACAAACCGTCATATTTTTAGCAAATACCTTTTCTCTACACCTTGAAACCAAAGCACTAGTAGGTATGTCTTCCAAAAAAAGAAACTTCCTCTCCTGCTCAATGAATACTCTGAGAATAATCTGCACCAGAGTTGCTTGCTCGTGTGATCCTGCAGCATTGAAAATTCCATCATGCTTGTATTTTTTTATATTTTGGTGTTCTTTTCAAAAACTACCATAAGGAAATGAGAAGTGGGATCCTAATGAGTTGTGAGGAATTTCTGAAAGATCCTTACAGGCTGCTAGAAACTCAGAAGGAAGGGAAATGTGGTCGTCTGAGCATTTTTGTTTTATTTGGCTCCAGTAGGGACACTGTCTTCCACAATGATAGGAAAACTTTCCCAGAAATCCACTTTGAAAATGAAAAGCCAAATAATTCATGCACTCACAAAAATTTAAAAAAAAAAAAAAAAAAAAAANAAAAAAAAAAAAAAAAAAAAAAAAAAAAAAAAAAAAAAAAAAAAAAAAAAAAAAAAAAAAAAAAAAAAAAAAAAAAAGAAAAAAACCCCAAGTTTCTGTACTGGTTTATATGGTAACAATTTTATAGTTCTCCTAAAAGGCTTTTGTACTTTACCAGATAAATTCTGATGGCTTGATCTTTGGGGGGTTGAACTTTGAGTTGAGGTATGTGTTGTAACTCTGATTTGTGCCTGCTGAGTGGTTTTCTTAACCTGCTGGCCTATATTTTTGTTTTACTTTTTGGCATTTTCACCCTTTTACTGGTACTTTCATATACTTGAGTGCATAAAATCAGTGGAAAACAAAGAAGTGTTGGAAATATGTAACCAATATTGTCAATCTTTCTTTGGAGAACTTTAAAAGTACAGCTTTTAAATCCACTGCACTATTTCTGCTGGATGTCACATTGCCTCACTTACTCCAGGTAAGTCTGTACAAGAGTGGCAGATTTAGACGAATATTCTTCTCATCCAGCCCTAAAGGAAGCAAGTGGCACTGATGGATCTAAAACCCATAGATACATTACCTGTATGAATGAAGGTGACACAAACTGCAGCTACTCAGTAGCAAGTACTGAAATGCCAAGTAACTACAAATGCCACACTACAAATCAGAAAAGGCAGATCTCACTTCAAGATCTGTGCAAGACAAACTGGTAAGTAAGGTAGTGGTAGCTGCCTGCTTTCAATGTTCCCATCCTAGCCTCTTTTTCAAAGATAAAAGAAAATAACCTGGTTGCTGTACCGTGAAGCTAGTTGTTTTATCCCTAAACATCTGCACTGTGTACCTTTAATTCTGTTGTTTTCATTTATTATAAAAAGTATAGTTGGTCACAAGGAACCGGCTGCACTGAAAAAAATGACAGAGATTTGAAACATAATTGTGTTTTGAGGGTTTTAGTGACCCATCACACATTAGAAACAGGTTTTTGTGTTGAATGGGAGCTTGTTGATAAACACTGATTGTACTCCTTCATCTGAAAATGTTTACTTACCCTTTGAAGGGCTCAGCTTTGACATCATTCTCGCATGCAGAGGCTTGGGTGCAGCATGCACATTTGACTACATTGCCTCTAGTAATAGTCCTGACGAGGAAAGCAACAAATTAGTGCAGAACTATTGAAGACAAGGAGAAGTTTTATTTATCTTTCTCTTCTTCAGAAAATGACTGTGGGATCTCACCATTTGAAGCTTACCTGTGCAGTGGACCAGCTAAATGCCAGGGTCCAAATGACTGCTCACTAAAATCTTTGCTACCGCTGTTTCAATCTAAATATTAACTTTAAAGTTCTCAGTCTAAATTTGAATACCCCTTCCAGCTAGTTCAAGATGCTTGGCTTTGGGTCCAGTCTCTTCCAGAAGAAAGGCAGTCTTAAGGTTGTGGGACACTGCGTACATATGAACAAAGTAATTCTGTGTTGCCTGAGAGTAGAATCTAATTTCACTCTGTATCAGGACATCTAAAATAGGGGCATCTAAAATTGATAACCATCTCAACCCATGGTATAATTGATAGCTTAAAAGATCTAATTTTTCAGATATTGTAAATATCTTCAGCTTTCACAGAAAACCAGATACAGTTTTTAAAATATGTAACATGTACAATTGCAGTGCAGATCTGTGTTCATACCTGCAAGTAGTTCTTTATGTGTGTGCTTTCACCTTTTTTTGCATGCACAAAGAACAAACTCTGCAAGAAGCTTGTATGACCTTCATACATGTATTTAAAAAGGCACAGTGGCAAAACAGCCTGTAAGTATGTCCTCAAAACAGTAGACATAAAAAGAAACCATGCTACAAAATAATCTTCATAACTGTATATAAAACCGTAAGGCATTCTCACATACGTATAAAATACATAGAAGTCTTTATTTGAGATTATTGATCTCTTTTCTTTTTAAAAAATCTACTTTCTTTTTTTGTCTTAGTCACCAAAATGTCACCAGTATGTTAGAGGTCAGTATCTCATCACATAGTGAGCATATGTAGTGACTCCTGTGTAACTTCAAAGACATCTGCCTTATTCTCGACATTTACATCTCCCAAATGATTGTGAGTTTTGAAAACCACACATCTTGAAAGCTGGAGCGAAAAATGCCCCAAACGTCCTTGAACGTTAATGTATCCTACCTAAGAAATTCACCTAAAGCCACCATGGATGATGTACTCTCTGTTTGCATATTTTGTGCCGTTAGGATCTGAACATAGGACAGTGGAAATGGTGGCTCTTTCTTTGGATTAAGATTTGGCCCTTGACATTACTTTCCATTTCCAGCAAGAAAGTGCTTGATGGTCTGAAAATTGTGGAATCTTGCCAATTGCAGACTAATGAACGTTGCAGCTATACTCTGTAATTAGGAAGCAGAAGATTGCAATTCCATTTTCTAAAAATTCTGCCAAGGTTATTTTTCTATTATTATAACAGAAGGAAGGGATGGGTTGGCAAGCTTTCTTGAAAATGTATTTAGACTCTGGTTTTGAATAATGTAAATTTGTAATAGGTTTTATGCAGTAGAAAAATAAACAAAAGATGCCAGTGTAGAGTGGAACTAAATAACTTGTCATGTTATCAGACAGCAAAAAGCATAACCTATCTGAAAGCATAACCTATCTTGGATCTGGCATTTAATATCCCTGCATTGATTATAACTTCTACACAGTAATGCTTCTGGTGCAACTTCCTCAAAACCAAAAATCCTTATTAGGAATAAAAGTGTATCCTGAACTTAGTGTTATCTCAACATACACATCTACTGGAATTGAAAATTATATACATCACTTGCTTTTCCAATGATGAGAAACTTTCTACTTTCAAATGCATGTAAAAGGCGGTTTTCTGATTTCTGATCTGATTGGTCACTTTAACCTTTTGCAGTGTTATCCTGTTGCTTCTACTGCCTTGTCAAAAAGCCCCGTGTTCTGCATGTGACAAAGACTGTGTATATTAATAGTTTAATTATACCTCTTCCAACCCTAATTATTTTAATTACTGCAATCATGGTAGTATAGCACCTGCAATTCAGAGCAATCAACTGTTCTTGGATTACAAAAATTAAGTGTTTGTATGAAATATTAAGTCATGTGAACCTTTGTAGAAGTCTGTCAATAAGTCAGCTATAAGATGACCTACTCTGTTGCAGCCCTTTCTACAATTCTTGAGAGAAAGAAATGGTTCAGAAAGAATCAGCATTGAGTGGTGCTGTATTATGTTAAGAATCTAATCGTGTACATGTGTATATTAACCGAGTATGCTCTGTGTAGCTCTAGCTTTGCCAGAAGGATTGAGAATAAAATGAGTGGAAGGAATTAATTTATAAGTTGAGTGGCAGTATGAGCTCTTCAAAGTTTAATAATTTTCCTACATATAATAAATCCGAGAATGAAATGCAAAGGCATTTTTCATAGGAAAAATGCCAAAATAACTAGATTCACAGTATCTGTAAAAGAGCTGGGCATCTCCTACCTCAGAGACATTTCAGAATATGTGTTTGTCAGCTTGCCAGTGAACTTGGTACTGAGATAGCCTGCTATTTATACGAAACTGTATCAACTTCCATGATATTTGATGTGCCAGAAGAATTCTGAAAAAGACCAAGTGAGGCTAAGAATGATCTATATTGACTTATTTAAAAGAACTCAATTTTCTTCTAAGTGACTAAGTAATTGCTGAAGAATTTAAACAAAGTTTAAAATGGATATCTTGATTTATCTGGGGATTTATGCCACATGGGTGGCATAAGATACAGTTTCCTAGAATAATTGAGATTAATATTGATTAGAATTATCTACCTCCATAAAAGTTAAGAGAGATGCCTATTAGGAAATCAGAATACTGAACTACCACGGCAAACTGAACGCCAGAGTTTATAATGGTTAAGTTCTAAAGGCAAGTGTCCAAACATATTACTGAGGAATTTCTCTGCTTAAATGCTTGATATCTTCCTTCGTGGCAGAGAACTGGAACAGCAAAGCAGCTGTCAGTCTGAAATGCAATCAGCTTCCTACAACATATGCTTCATGACATGTAGAGAGTGGTACAGAAAATAAACATCATGGAGATTTTCCTGACTGAGAACATGCAATACAGAAAAACATACAGGTTAAGTAGATTTATTTAAACAGTTAGCAAAGCTAAAGTTTCTCACAAAACTCCAGTTCAGGCTCCTTACTCAAAATAATTTGAATGCCTTTTGAGGCTGCTACTAAACAAAATAAAAATAATGTTCAATAACAGAAAACAAAATAGATTTTGTTTTGACAATTTTTAAACAAAATGTTTAAGTTTTCATTTTACTATGACATTTGAAAATAACATTTAACTAAATTCATTGTTTAAGGGGTCAGAGAATTTGGAAAAAATATTTTATTTTGACAGAATGAAATATTTTGTCAACTTTAAGTGTGGTTTTTTCACTATTGCATTTGGGTAGGAAACAAAACTAGCAGTTTTATTCAGGTATACTCAAAACAGATTGTTTTCTCTGAGTGTGTTCCTCACCACACCACACACACTGCACCAAATGAGAAAGAAGCCCAATTTACAAATGTTTATACAAAGCACTGCTCAGTGCTACACAGAATTGCCAGAGCTTAGCCTAAAATTTCCCGCTGTTTTTAATGATCCCACCCCCTAATTATAAACTAAGCCTGTAAGACTATGATAATAAGTAAATTTAGAGTAAAGCTGTTTAACTATAAAAAAGGTTCATTTTTGTTTCAGTGCAGCCATAGTAACAATCTTAATTGGTTAATAAAATTGACACAAATAAAAGGCAATTCTTGTTTCCAACCAGATGATAAATATTTATCTCTGAGAGATGTGCCATGGTAAAAGAATCTCTATTTCTTCCAAAGAGCACTTCTGATTTTCTTTTATGTAGATTTGCTGCTGCTGCCAAGTGAGCATTATGAAACTGTGAAAGTATACAGTGAGGAAATTTATATTTCTGCTAAAAGTTTTAAGCTGCCTGTCATAATATTACATTTTTTTTATATTATCTTCTTTAGCAGAGAGTAAAATAATGTTGATCAATATCTTTTGTGACATTTATTTCTGCACATTGCCAAAAGAGATTATCATGAGCATTGGAGAATAATATGSCAAAAAAAGTAGATTTCCTTATCTGTTAAGTTTGCAGACCAAAGCCTCACATGGTATGAACATCAGTCCTTCCAGAACTATAGCAACTTCTATATTTGTAGTCTAGCATCCAAACTTTGCTTTCAGAAAGTGCCTTTTTATTTTTTGCAGGCAAAATGCATTTTCTTAGGCCACTAGTTGGTTTCAAAGGAACCACTCCTACCTAAACTCTTTATGAAGCTCTTATCTAGAAATTCGTTTAAACCCAAGCCGAAATCTAGTAATCTAAATCTAGTTAATATCTAAATGATATTAACACCAATGGAAGATCAGTGCATCAATTTAATTTTGAAGTAGGATGACAGCTGGTAACTGAATTCTGCATTGAGAGAAAGGGGAAAAAAATTCAGCTTCTGAATGCATTATTCAGTATATAGACGAATGATATTCAGTTCTTCACGTTTCTCATAAGTACTATGTATGATCTCAGACTGCATAAAGACAACAGTAATACATAGGTAAAGTACTGCAATACATTGCATTTTCTGAAATGTGGCATGCCAGCAAAATGAAACATATGATACAAGCAGCTTTTCAGCGGTGACATGTTGCCTCAGCTGTGGCATGTGTTAGCAGAGAAACTAGAGAACGATGTGCTTTTCACCTTGTAGAAAGACTGTGCCATTACAGAAGTCTGCAGTCTGTTCTCGTTTCTAGTCAATTCTGCTGTCCCTCAAACACAGAACTCTCAATAGTTAAACAAAACTGTTAAAAAAAAGTTTTGACTTGTGATTGTTATGTATTAAAGTTAATTAGCTATTTAAAGAATTCTGTTTGTATCATGACACATATTTTTAAAAAGCAGGCAAGAGAGGCAGTAAATCTAAACATTATCAGAATTTCATAAATTACCAGACTATCTGTATTTTGTATCTCTGAGTTAAAGGAACTTGTATAAACTGTTTCTTCTAAATTAGAAGAATGTACAGAAGTTCAGATGCCAGAACTTCAGCTGGTGTAAACACATAAGTAGTGTATCTAACAACATCCGTGAACATTTATAGTAGATAAAGACTTGGTCAGTCGAACAATTTCCTTTGTGCTAGTTTCACATAGGTATATGTGCATAAAGCTTCTTAAAGGTGATTTCTTCCTTGATTTTTCCTACTCTGAATTTTGGAGAAAACTTTGTGCTTAACAAGAAAGGGTTCAACAGAGTAGGTGTTGTGTTGTTATCATGTGCTGTGTACATTATATTGCTTCTTGGCTTCTTAGGCTGCCTCCATTTTGTTAATTTTCAATACGTTGGATTTGGGCTTTGATAGACTTAAAGAAAAAGTGCATTTAAAAAAAAGACTATGTTTCTTGTTAATTTTCTGCTCTCTCTTTCAGTCAGACACAGGTTGCATCTGACCGATTGCTTTTCTTAAAAGACCTGATGATACGGGCTCAGCAGGACGAGGTTGAATGTTGGTAGCCAGGAGCCAGGTAAGATCTCTTGATATAGCTTCTCCTTCCATTTACTGCATAAGGAAAAAAACCCTTAGGCTTTCTGCATCCTAGTCCTAGCTTTAAAATGGGAATAATGAAGTTTATGCATTGAAAAATGCACCAAAATACTATGATTTAAGTATCCTGTTCCGAATCCTGAGGTCCTGTTGATTTCAGTACAAGTTGATTAGTCCCTATCATATACAGAAATAAGCATGCTATCAAAATGCCATAAAATGGTGACAATTTAAGGGGTAAATTTTGACAGAATTTTAATGACAATGTTTGTCGAAGAAAAAACCTTGAAAATGCCTGCAGCATAGAAAAGCAAATTCCAATATTAATTAATAAACGTAGCATTAGTAGAAACAGTTTCTGAGTAAGTATCTCTAACTTACTCGCTTTCAAATTATAGATTGTTTACTTAGCATACTTCATTGCCAGTAAAACTTTCTTTTAAATAGAAGTTTATAAAGCAAATTATCCAACTGTGAAATTGGAAGCACAACTGTTTCAGCCCATCTGATTTTTTTTTAAACGTTCCCCCACAGTAATCTGCACTCGTCTTTATAGTGCCTACAACTGAAAAGGATTATCTAGTCAGAATACATCAGTATATAATAAATGTGCTTCATTTCTTCCACAGTCCTTAAAGCTGACAGCCAAAATGAATGTTTGTCTCAGCATTGGCACCATTGGTACTTTTGCAGAGACTATTTCATGGTCCATTGGACCCTAAAGGACATTGTTTTTAAAGGCATATTATCAAAAGGAATGAAGCATACCATCAGAGTGCATATCAGCATGTATTAAACTTAAGGGCAGTAGTATTGCTTAGTTGATATTGTAAGGCGCTCTAGTCAAAATGTGTTAAAACTAATCTTTATGCTTCTCAGCTTTTATAATTTTTTTTATGTCTAACTAGTAAATACAGGTCATGAAAGGTACTTGTAGATATCCGGTAACTTTGAAAGAAGAACAGAAAAGTGCTTTATAAACAAAGTAATTTATCATCCTTTCTGTATGTATATAGAAAACCTACCATCACAACTGCTGTTATACTAATGGGCTTCCCATACAGTGCCACATTAATTAGCTGTCAAAGTAGCACAGCTCTGAATCCCATTTTGCTGATTTATGAAAAAAAAAAGCTGCATTCCTTTAAAAATATGCAGATTCACTGTTAGGGATCTTATCATGAAGTAATCAGCTTTCGAAACAGCTATTGAACTGCATGATGTAAATTTCTGAATCTCAAAGGTTGGGGGCTCATCAGAATATTCATTGGTCAAATCATAGCTATGGTAAGATTGTGTGGGTGGTGCCCAATTTGATACAGATTGCAGCAATGTTCATTGGGTTAGATGCTGCATGGTCCTGACAGCTTAACTGTTAGATAAATTGCTGCAGTTATAGCATATGAGCAAGCCCATAAGCTGATCATATTAATGTTACGAAAATATGACACCAAAAACTAATAACGTTCTTTGAGGCATCTGGACAGAAGCAAAATCTAATCTTGTCTAAAAGATCTCCATTAGCAGTAATCATTCTGTAATATGATCAACATATTCTTGTCAGAGCACATAGTACTGTGCAGTATTAGTAAAACTGATTAAACATGGCATGCTATTCTAAAATAAACCTTCAACTTTGAGAATCAGGGCCTGCTGATTACACCGGATTTGTTGGTTAAAACACTTCCAAGCCATTTTCAAAATAGCTTCTTCTGGTGATTTATTCTTAGGAAGTGAGAAAAATACAGTAGTAGAAAAGAAATCAAAATGAGAAGTTAGGCCATATAGAATCTGAACAGCTCAAGGAAGGGGAAAAAAACCATCTGAGAAGTGTTGAGCCCTTAGTACAATAATCTTTCATTGCCTCCCAGAAAAATGTAGGTTTATACATCCTTTGCTTGTGATACCTTGTGATCCAATTGCATAATCAACCAAAGTTCCTTCAAAGATGCACATTTCTTATAGCCGAAGAATAAATACATCAAGAGCACGTCAGGTTGTCTACTTCTTTGTTAAAAAAGGCCTCACTCTTTGGGGTAAGCCTTTGCAAGTGATGGATGATTTGCTGAAAGTTTATGCTGTGAAACATATGGTCCATGATGCTCTGATGTTCCTTGCAACCATAGAAGTTAATGAACCTAAAAGGGAGAATAAAGCTTGACATCAAGCACCATGCATTTTTTGCTCAGTATTGTTGCTGTGGGCCAGGGAATTTCCATGCATGACACTTGCATTGCAAAAGAGCTAAAGAGCTGGAATGTAGTATTAAGAGAGCACGTGAATGGCTTTTTTTTTTTTTTTTTGGTAAATATTTTTATTTAACTAATTCTTCTATAAGATCTCCAAAGTCCTGCAGAGTCCAGCTACTCTGCCAAGGATGTGCATTCACTTACCCAAGGAACACACAGACCCTAGTTTAAATTATAATTGGAAAATATTTCTCCAGCTGTGAAGTGATTCCCCTTTTGGGGTTGTAAAAGGATCCAGATAGATGTGAGGAGCTTTAGTCTGCAGAATCTGAGTTCCTTAAGGCTGAGAGGATTGTTGACAAGCTCTAACTACAGCCTGCAAGTGTTTACTTTGGCTGGAAAATTGCTAAGTACCTTTAACATCTGGCAGCAGCTAAGTTTCTCCAGAGAAGGAGAATGAACAAAAAAGGTGCAACAGATAAGGGTGGTGGTTCCTGCTTCCTTGCCTGGAGGAACTGAGCTGCGGACCCTCTACAAATAGAGATGAGCTAAAACAGGAAAGGAAGGCAAGGCATGGTGGGAGAGACTTCGGAGGGACACAGGGGATTTTTTTCTTGGAAAATGAGGAGTTGCAACCTGTTGGGTTGCATTTCAGAGATGGAGCCAGATGGACCCTTCAGCGCTGCTGTAACTGGATGAGTGAAAATGCTGTCCCCCGCATGACAAAGGTATTGAGTCAGTGCAGAACTTTGTTATCACAGAAGTGTAAACATTGCTGTGAAGTGCTACCAAAGAAGAAACACACAATTTGCAGACTTTAAGTAGGTTGTGAAAGTTTGAAGACAAGGTGGAAACAGCAAGATGTTCCTCCTTCTATGTAACATGAATTAATTAAGACCAATTTAGGGGTAGTTTTATTTAGGAACTTGACAGTAATTGCAGAGGGCAAGGGAGGTGGACAGAAGAGTAAGGAGAGGGCAAAGCAGTGCACCCAATGACAAAGGATTTGAGAAAGTCCGAAAAATATAGTTTTGAATAAAATACCCACCCATAATGAAGAGTCTGGTTCCAAACTACAAGGGAGATAATTTAGTTATTTTCTGCAACGTAAAGACAAAGGCAACAACCATCAGACAAATAATATGTTTTCAGCATGCTTTTTAGTATTTTCTTTCACTCAGCCATTTTGAACTGAACATCAAACACTTTTTTGTTCCACTGGTGAAAGGACAGTTATTACGCTGGGATAAAGTATTTCCCAATATTTATCCTTGTAAAGTGAAAAATAGGGCTAAATGTTGGAACGTCTCAGAAAATTAAGTGTAGCTTCTACCGGCACGACCTTGTCTAACAGGATGGGCATCTGTATCATGATGTTATAGTGTCCTCATGAGAGAGATGCCTCGTTTTTACAGCAGGAGAGCTACTTTCAAGGTGAAGGATGTTCAATGTTAAATCATAAATTCAACAAGCCTACTCTGTCACAAGAAACAAATTCAATTTTACAGTAAAAATTGTACACTGAGTATCTGTGCTTCTAAAATGGAGGTGTGCTGGTGATAAATGAGATCAGGGCAATAGATGTCAGACTCTCTAAATTATATGGGCTAGACTGAAAGTAGTACTAGACACACACAATGAAGTAAAAGGAAATAAGAGTGCACTCATTTATATGAATATTTACATGCTAAGTATCTTTTAATTTGTGTGTGTGAAATGGATGGAAATACCTTCACTTTTTCCCATCTAGTGCCCCAACACTGGCTCGCAGGAGGTTGTGGGGTTTGCTGACCGAAGTCAGAAAGTCCACCTGGCACTTTTCTCCCCCTTTACAAGAAACAAGAAGGCAGCTGCCACTCAGACTGCCTCTGTGTGTCAGTCTGCCTCCCATGCTGATGCACTTACAGGGATCCTTGCTCAGGCTGAATCAGGAAACAGTTTTAACTTCTGAGTACAATGAACTACATTTTTAACATTTTTCCCTGGTGATTTAGCCCTTAAAAGTTAACCTCATAGGGTACATCATTTAAACATGATTTCAAAGCAGAAATAATACTTCAGTAATATCTTATTAGAACCAATATCTCACTCTGTAATGAAATCTTAACTCCACCAACAGTCAAACTGAATGAATACAAAGGAACAAAGCTGCTCAAACACTGAAAACCAATTATTTCCCTTTCTTTTCTGTCTGTACCATGCAATAATTTCCCCTTATTAAGGCAGTATATTTCAGAGGAATTACAATTTATATACAATGAACAATATCTTAAAATATCAGTGTTTCTTGGATATTTTCAGTGAGAGAACTAGTGGGCAGATCTTTCACTGGAAGATGTAGAAGCAGAAATTAAACTGAAAAAGTGCTGTGTGCCATTTGTAGTAGGAAAATAATGATACTGGGTTCAACAGATATGCATTATAAATACACAGGACCAGATTTATGTATTTCTTTTGAAAATTTTAGCATTGAGATAAATTTGGTAAAATGTGTTCTCAGACTTACTATGTTGCGCTGTATCCTGGACTTTTGGTAATGATTAAACTTAATGTGATCTTCTGATTTACAGCTATCCAGAGATGCATGGGGTTGCCAAAGATCTTAGGCATGCACTAATTGGCACAGATGATGGGTGATTTTGGAGATAAAACTGTCTTGGGAGTGACGATGTCAGTGTGCTGCTGTTGTGAATCATCTTTAATCTTCTCCATTATGTGTGAAGGACATCCCCTCAGTTAAGGGGTTTGGTGGTTTGCTTAAGTCAACATTGCTATGGTCAGCAGGTTTGCAGCAAAGAACAACTCTGCTGGATTTCAAGATACTGCCATTACAGGTAACTGACTCAAATCCTTACTTATAAATCTCCTTTCTCTAAAATTTGTAAAAACCTGCTTATGTGCGTTTTCTGTAAAGGGTTTTCTACAGGTTTTGAAAGTTGAGGAAAATACCACCATCCCTTTCTTCCCAGTAACTTGTGTTTCAGAAAGGATGGATTATAAATCCTTTCAATTCTGCTGGATAAGAAATATTAAAAAGTTATTTGACCTCCTGGCAAAATAAAGTTGCCCGATGTCCACTAGCAATGGTGTGCGGCCAGGCTATTGAGGTTTCAGCTAGTGAAAATTGCTATGACCTACAGGTAGGAGACACTATGATTGTGATGCACTCTAATATAAAAATCAAGAGACTAGGAAAGGCACACAGTGGTGGTGAAATATGACAGGGAGCTTCCAATTCATGTGTTGTACCACTTAAAACTTCCGATAACCATAAGTTGCCTTGACCTTGTGAGCTACAGTCCAATAGCTCTGATTGTGTTAGTGTATGATACAGCGCACAAACAGCTAAGTCAGGCTGTATTCTAAGACACTGATGAGTAGCCCAGGCATATACAGGAAAAAAAAAAAAAAAAAAAAAAAAAAAGCTTTTGTATATTTTAATTAGGCAGAGTGAAATCTAGCTAAGAAGAATTTAGTAACCTGAACTCCCATTGCTGAGAATTACTTTACAAATTTTATGACTGTCATTGTGGGTATGGAGTATGTTCTAAACAAACTGGTAATAAAAAGGGGACAAAATATGCATGCTTCCCATGCATCGTTCATATCTATTCAACCAGCAGAAAAGCTCTTAGAAATGGAATATTCTCAACAGTCAATTTTTCTGACCACAAAGATCTTCCAGCAGCAACACACCTGTGTTTTGGTGAAAAGTGAAAGACCACCAGGGAGAGGGCAGATCAGAATGATTCTTGATTATTAAGAATACATGAAATATGTTGTGTGTCTGTGTGTGTAATAGTCTTATCTCCTATTCTTAGAAGAAGAATGTTACAATGTTGAAACCTCCTTGTTGCTGGGGAATGCTTTCCTGGTGTTTTGGGAAGAGTCAGAGGTTAAAAATCTCAATCATGATCTGAATTGCCCTAAAGTTTCAGAAAAATCTCATAGCTCCGCTATATAAGAAAATTTTAAAACTTTCAACTTTATTATTTCATTTATGTCAGAATTCTTACAGTTTATGCTCTGTGTGTGGCAATTTTGGAACCTGTTTAAATAAAATATAACCAAACTATTTATGAGAAAGGGAAAAGACATTACCAAAATTACTCTTTTGTATTTTGCTTAGTAAGTGAACAGAAATAAATAAGTAAAAATAGCATGTTTTATTGCAAGGGGAAGAAAGAGGAATGAATATAATTTCCTCAGGAAGAAAATGCTAGTTACACTACCAGATGTTGAAATGATGCACATTAAAAAATTTTTATACTAATTCAACTTCTTYGCAGGAATTCAGCTCTGTGAATAGTTAAACTGAACCTTCCTCAGTAGGCCAGATGGGTTAACATAACAAAACAGCACAAAGTATTGCAAAGGTACTACTTATTATTCAGCACCCAAAATGCTCGAAATAACTGAATTCTTGAGAAAAAATTACTTTTTAATTATTGTAGTAAAGTCTTGTGATCCAAAGGTTATTTGTAATTGCTTTTGGTAAGTTTACTTTATATTAATTTTTTTCCCCATTATTTATTTTTAAATTTCTTCAGAAATGGAGAATAAGACTTGTTCCAGTAAAGTGAAGTGAAACTAAGCTAATACAAAAGCTAATGAAATTAAGAGGGTTTTTTATATCTTCTAAAAAAAGCGATTCAGAAATCTTTTACACATTCTCATAGGATCGTTGGGTGTTCCGAAAATGCAAAAAGTTTAACAAACTGACTCCAAAGAGGAAGTTATTACGCACTGTACACCTACGTGGGACTTACTACAGTGAACAGTTGGCAGTTGCTTATTTCTAAAAATTGAAGTGATGCGGGGAAGTTTCATGCTTTTTTTTTTAAACTACTTTGCTGGACTGTAGTCTTGCACTGAGGTCTATGAAGCTTCATTTGACTTGTTTCAGTAGTCACCGTTATGGCAATGGCCAAGGGCCCATTTCTGAAAAATATACCTAAACTCATGTTATGTTTGAAGGTAATAGAATAAGAATTTGTATATATCCCTCTCAGTAAAAACATATTTCCACCTCTCTTGTAAAAAACAATGTGTAGTATGCCTGTCTCTGAAGCCCCTGGAAAGACATTGACTCCAAAAGGAATTGGAACCAACTCCGTAGTATGTTCCTAAATGTCTTATGTTGAACTATGTGGCATGTTTTTTTTTCTGTGAAAACTCAGATTGGGGGGTGGGGGGTACAGGGGCATTACCAACAAGAAACAGATTGACTTTTGAGAGCAGAAATGCCTCCAGAGCTGACTGGTACAGCAGGAACGGTTAGGTCCCTCCACATGTGGAGGGACAGGTCCAGGAAGTCTGTAAATCCGTCTCTCTGCCCCTGTCATACTGCTTCTCTGTCATCTCTGCCCCCCTCATACTGCTTCAGTTCAGAGTCAGGGCTGGGCAGGTGCCCTGCTGCAGTACTCATCCGTACCCTGCACGTGTGGCCAGAGGGCARTGGGCTGAGCAGCAACTGCAGAGGGTTGGACTGCGCCGCTTTGCGGAGGGAGGTGGGTCCTGAGACCGCAGGCAGGGGAATATGGGGAGCACCAAGGCTGGAGGCAGAAATGGGCCATGGCCCACGCTGAGAGCAGCTGTGGAGTCATTACAAGTCGTGGTGGGCAGCAGGAGCCAGCGTGCGACTGGGAAAGAGCATCCTAATGGGGCTACTGCAGAGCCCTGTGTCCTAAACACACAGGTTTAGGAGAACTGGCCACGGGCTGGCCCTGTCTATGTGTGCAAGCTTTTAGGACTGTATAATATTCATTTAACAATGTTTATTTCTGTCTATTGAAAGAAATAGGGTTCAATTCAGATTCAGGTGATGCCTGGTGCCAGAATTTTGTTCAGGACTCGTTTTTTTCCTTTCCTTGAATATTAGAGTCTAATGCAGTTAGAAAAAAGTAAGAAGCTTGATTGTAATGAAAATAATTTTAATGAGTATATCAAGTGAGTGCAATTAAAATCTAGGTACATAAATAATATGTCGTCCTAATTAGAAGTGGTTTTTTCCACAGTACGCTTACTGAGGGGGGGTTTTGTGGTTTTTATTTTTTAAGATTAATTGAAAATATAGGCCACTCCACACTGAGAAAAGAATATAAAAGAAATTTATTTTATTTTACTTAAGCTTCAGCTGTTACCCAATGTTTTTGGTTATCTTTCATCCTGCAAAATTATTTTTTTGAAAAAGTTTGTCTGCACTGTCTTCATTAATGCTCCAGCTGTTTTAGTTTGTTAATATTCATACCAGTAAGTCACCATTTCTTGATTGATAAGGGATTGAACTACTTCAGTATATTTTATTTAGTCAGAGTTCCATTTTTAGGTCCAGTCCTCCATTAAAGTGTGCAGGAGTCTGTATGTGAGGAGAGAGAGAGAGAGAAAGGGAAAAGGAAGAAGAGGTATCACTCCTTGCAGAGCCTTGTTAAGGTAGGGGGGGATTTGTTTGAACAGAGCTTCTGGCAAGATTAAGCGCTAGCTATTGTAGGATTTATATCAGTGCATTGGAGATCACCACCATCGCAGGAATATGCTCTAGGCTCAATTACCTTATTGCAGGACACAGACCATTAGGATCACATTGCTTATGTATCCTCAATCTGAGAAATTTAGTAAGAGCATGAAGTGTACAAGTGATTAAGGTTTTTGCCAGTGTACCAAAATCTACTTTCTAAAAGCATTACATGAATGTGCTAATAGATTTAACTATATAAATGTTATTTTTCTGCCAAAAATCAAAATCTTGGAAGACTATAAAACAAATTAGTGGCTTGCTGGCATATTTTTTCTTCCATTCTGTAAAAAATTATTGACTGGGTTGTGTACAGATGACACATCATAGGAGGAAGACATACTTTGTATTCAGAAGTTCACAGAATTATAGATATGAGAAATGGAATGGTGTATTAACTTGTTAATGTACCTGTAAGTATAGGATTGCTGTCATGCATACAAGTTATATACTTTTTTACATTAATAAGTGAATCATCATATTCTGCTCTCTAGTTCTGATTTTCTGCTGAAAAGGTTCTACATAAATACTAGTTTGTATTGCTGCAACAAGAGAGATTTTTTAGAGGCTAGTAAATCAATTCTGCTTGCATTGACTGAGCAGAGAAAATAATAGCTTGAAAAGCTCCCAGAGCCTCACATACCACAGTATTACAGCTTCTGATATATTACAAATGAGATAGACAAGTTTGTCAGAGAGAACAAGAGATGATTGAGACAGTTCAGATTCAGAGACTGGTAAGAGGCATCAACAGAGAAAGACTTCTTCTTTGCTTATTTGCTGGTGCATCCCATGACCAGTCCAACATGAACTGGGTGTGCAAAAGGAAGACCTTCCAACTTTGAGTGGGAAGCAGAGATGCATAGGTGTTGAATAGTGCAAAGCCTGCTAATTTGCAGAAGGAAGAGTTGACCTACATTGACTCTCTATATGTACTTTTATTTCAATTCATGAAGTTGTGAAGCAAAAGGAAAAGGGAGGTATAGACTGAAATTAAACTAAAGAATGAAGATGCTGAATACTAGGTGCCATGGGAGTCTGCACTGTCCATAGTAAATAAATGTCTGCTCTGTGTGGAGAACCCCCAAAATGAAGTCTTCCCCTTCCATTAACACAAAAAAAAAAAAAAAAAAAAAAAAAAAAAAAAAAAAAAAAAAAATCTGCACCCACTGCTCTGAAACTCATCCACTGTTCTGAAACTCATCCCTGGATTTTATCCTTGAATACTCTAACCAATTAGTGAGTGCAAAAGGACTTAAAAGATTTTCACAAGGGATAGTCTTACATTAAAGACCTTGCTGATATTGAATGAAAGCTGGCTGCCTTTTCTAGTCACACTGAATGATACCAAGTACCTGAGGACAGCACTCCTGTGAGGAACAGGGAGATTCTGTGTGAATACACTACATTCATGCTGTAGTATTCCCTAGCAATGTTGTGCTAAGCAGCTTAGCTGGAAAACACTTCACATAAATAGCAATTTGTCATTAAAACTGAAGTAGAGAAAGCTACGGTTAAATAAAAAGCATTTAAGCTCTTATCAGGATAGCCAAACATATTTTTCATGTTGGAAAAGCATGTTTAGACATTGAGTAACTGATGTATTTAGTTCTCACAGCGTACTGTAAATGCAGATAAACTTGATAAGCAAAGACACATCTGCTGAATAGGAACATGGTTTATCATTTTTCTCCTGAGGCAATGACTACCTATTCACCCTGCCCTGCCTCGCCAGCATCTGTAAGACTTCTCCTGCATTCCTATGCAAAGTGACAGTGCAAGCTATCCTACTTATTATTCTTGTATTGCCAACACTGCACCTGTCTTTTTTCATGATGTATGGCCTTACCTTAGTGGTGGTTAATCTAATGATGGACTAACTCCCTGGAGGTTACAGGCACCACTTTCTGTGTTTCTAGCTAGCAGCCAGCATCACATGGTGATGAATGTTTTGGGCTTCCCTCACCCATGCTGACTATGTGCACATTTATTGCAATGTGAAATTATAGTTATAGCTTCAAAAAGAGCAACTTCCTGGCAAGGCATCTTTGGTGTCTTATGTGTTTCATTCACCAATTAGACGATATTGAAAAGAGAATTAATTAATTCAGGAGAGCAACAAAATGCAGGGGTGGCTCCAGGATGAAAACACTGAAGTTCCTCAAGTGAGAAGTAAAAACAAGCTCTATCACTTAAATATCTCTGCAGATTCAGTTAAAAGCTCAGACCATCTTATTATGTTTCAGCTAGTAACCTTCAGCATGCTGAAACATCATTTCACTGAAACCTGGCCAGGCAGTTTCAAAAGAAACTCCATATAATTGGGAGAAAAGTTTTTTTCTAAAATACTGATTAATCCTGAAAGCTAACTAAAAGATAAACTGTATGCTAAAGAAGAAATAGTAAATTTTGCATAGATTTCTCAGGAAAATTACTAACTTCTCCAGTAATATGAAGGACATAACTATGTTCAGCCTGGAAACTTAATTGGTAACTAAATAATGATTATTACTACAAGTGATTCAAAATCACTTACAATCCTGAAATCTGTTGCTTATGCAAAGTAAAAACTACAGTGGTGTTAAAGCATAGTTTTGTAACACACATGTTTATATTGCTATCATGAAAGGTACTTGGATTTGAAGTTAGTGGTCATAGGGCATAACAGAAAACAGTCCTCAGCATTCACCGTTATTTTTAGTAAAAAGCTACTACTCTGCACTGATCTCCTGCTGGCCTGCTCGCTTGCTCTGGCCAGTGTGTCACCTGTTATATTATGGTCTTACTGATTTCATCTGGGCATCATTTTGATGTACTTCTGTTTTCCTTTTTGGCTGAATATTTTCCATTTTACAGCCTGCTGATGCTTGAATTTTCATTGTAAACACTTCCTGTTGGAAATCCAAAATAATACTGTCATTGTGCACTTACCAGCTTAGAAATCGGGGCTCCACTACTGCAGGTGTTAAATAAAAGTATCTTGAACCTCCTCTCAGCCTGACAGGATCTCACATATTGTGTCCTAGTGCCCATTTTTCCACAGAGTTCCCAAATCCCATTGCAGTTCATTTCTTATCACTTGCTCTCTGTAAGGGGAATCTCTGTGCATAAATATTCCAGGAAAAACAAAAAAAAACCAAACACAACAAAACAGTAACCTGCTAGATATACTTGAAAGGGCATGCTGCCACAAAGGGCTAGATGAAGAAAGACAGCAAAGATTCCTCCAGGAGAGATTCGCTGCAAATGAGGTGATGCTGTTTGCAGCTGTCTCTGATTGAACTCAGAGAAAGTGTTTAAAGACGTTTGGTGTGATTGTTTCTTAATGATAATGGTATGGACCACTTCAGTCTCTGAAATGCAAGAAAGCTGACTGCATTAGTTCCCTAAGGAAAGCCAGCAGATAAATTACATTAATGAATTTATTTTAGGAGTGTTCTTTTCCAGAACTCTGTTATAACCCTAATTTATTAACGTTGATATTGATGCTTCGGCTTGTGGCTGTTATCCTACAATAACTGTTTTGCTAGCACAATTCTATCAAGCAGAAGCAGATAATAAGAATGGCCAAGAGAGAACAAAAATAACTGATAATGTTTGGGTATTTGCTTAACACAATTTATTTCCACAAAGTGTGCAAGTCTCACAATCAAACATAACTGAAAAATCTTTAAAAAAAAAAAAAAAAAAAAAAAAAAATTTAAAAAAAAAAAAAAAAAAAAAGGAAATTTGACCCTTGTAATACTGCTTTTGCAAATTTCATTTCATAAGTTATATTGAAATCTCAGTCACGTCCTAACTTATGCCAGAAAGCAGTTTATGAAGTTTTGTTTGTGGCTCTGTCTGTGAGTTCTTTAGGGTGGTTTTTTTGGAAGAACTGGTGAAGAGAAGATTTGAGATGAAACAAGATTTGAGAGAAGATTTGAGATGAAACAAAAGAATACAGTGACTTCCATCCTGGTTCAATCCTCCTTCAGGGCTGTCTGGCTTAAGCAAGTAAGTGGTGTCATTCTCTCATTAACTCACAATTTGTTGACCCTTCCTGGGTTTGTTATAGTAGTATGTGTAGCTAACAAATATGTATTTTGTTGCTATATGTATGGCAGAATTGTAATATTGCCTCCTACTAATAATTATATTTGGAAGCAGATAATCACGAAAGTAAGATGTTATCCCAATCTGAGTGGGTGTTCATTCTCTCTGCAGAATGAAGCTGAACAGAGTTGACTTAGTTGAAATGGATTTTTGTGTTATTTTGGCATTTCGTTATTTTGTATTTATTTTCCTTACTCAATTTTTTGTTGTTGTTTTGATTGTTTTTAGATAGAAATTGAATTGCTTAGATAACCCCTTTCCCTAGTTTTTTGGTAGAATTAGTCACAGAAGTCTATTGAAAACAAATAACATTTCATCAACCCAAAACTGCATTTTCCAGAAGTTAAACTATTTGACTAAAGACATTCGCTCTGTATTAGTTACATATCACTTTGGCAGAATTTTCTGGCTTGAATATGAGTTTAATGCTTTCCTTTATCTAGTCCATTTCTGTTATAAACTTTCTGTTCTGTAGTAATTCAAGAGGTGTTTAAATTTTATTTCAAATATTCCAAACAATATTGAATGTGCAGGTATTTTGAAATGGAAATTTTAAAATTCTTGCATTTTAAATTGTTTATTTTTATATAATCTAAGTAGTCTTATTGAATTCGTCCATTGATCCAACTGCCTCACCCAGAGCTTTCTGGTGAAAATTCCCTTGTAGTTCATAATGTGTATGGACTTTGCAGAAATTTATTCATATGTATTTTAAATAAGGATTACATGTAAGAATATCCCAGTCAGTTCAAGCACAGTTTATAAATAGGGAAAATTAGGTAGAAATAATGAAATTATTCATGATGAGGTGTTTGCTCAGATTTAGCTACCAGTTCTTTCCGCTGACATTTTTTAAGTCTGGACTATTTTAGTACCTCAGTTCTTTTTCATTGGATTTCTTGACTGTTTTCATGCTCTACTGTTTCCCCTGTGATTCCAACTCAAAACCTGAAACTTTTAATGTGAAACTTTAAGCTGTAAATTATTTTTTTAGGACAGAGCAGCATTGGATTTAGATTAAGATTCATGGAATAAGTTCTCCTATTTTAATTGCAGCTTATGCTAAGGGTTTTTTCTTTGCATAGATTAAATAAGGACTGCAACAATGCAGTTTAAATCCTCCAGAAATCTGCTGGAGACAGCAGTATACTGTGCAGTTTATTTCTAATTTAATGGCTTAGAAAACCACTTCAATTCTCATTCTCTAACGGCCTGATGGAGGAGCTCAGGAAGAGACAAGACAGTYAGAGTGAAGAACATGTACAAAGCTAAGCAAACAGGGAGTGAGCAATTTCAATTCACAGTGTTACAGTGCTGATGTTTCCTATATTCCCATGACAAGATGAGGCAAGGAAGGTTGTAAAAACACATCCTTTTTAGGTTTACTATAGTTTATACTTCCCAAAGACCATTGGGATACTAGGTTCAGTCAGACAAGGCAGAAGAGAAGTCCCAAAATAAATCATTTATTCCTCAGCACCGTACAAAAAGAGTTCCTGTAAGAGCTGAGGAAAGAAAGGCCACTGTAATATAATGGGATACAATACAGAGGTCCCTACATATCTCTAAGGTGCATCCAGGTTTGTAGAGAACATTTTATCCTTTATCAGACAGCTACTGAACAAGCAGATCCTGGGTTTTTTTCCCTTGTCTGTAACAATCCCTTGGACCTTCAACACCAGGAAAGTCTCCTCTTCCTTCCTGAAGTAAACATCCAGAAATCAATACTGGTTTTTGCAGCTCTTCACAGGAGATATACTCTATCCCAATTCCCTTTAAAGAAACTAACGTCAATAGCATGACTACTTAACAAGATCTTTTCTGCCTTGAACCTAAGTATTTGCTCTATGTTGTGGACTACATGGAAGAAACCTCCGGGGCACACTTTAGTTTGAATATCTTGAAAAGGAACAGATGCAATTTGACTACAACCAATCGATCCTCAAAACTGGGATATAAATATTGTAATACTTCTCAGTGATCACTAACAATATGACCTTTACAGATCAATGTATTCTTGTCTCTGCAAACAACCCTATTTATGGCTGACCCAATTACTTAAGAGCTCATTAATCTGAGATCTAAATTGTTAGATGGGGAAGTTTAGAAATGTCTTTAGAGTCAGCTACTCATCTCTATTATTTTGGACAAATATAATCAGACCTCCCGAGGATCGATATTCAGCTGATTTAGATTTACAATTAGAACAGGGCTTCTGTCAGTGCAGGAGAAGGTAAATGATGAACAAAGAACAGGAATGAAAAGCCCAAGAGCATTTTCAGTGCTTACTGCTGGAGTTGTCTCATTCCCTGAATTTTCCAGCCTGAAAACACAGAGAGAAAGCTGCTGAAGTAACACTACCATCTCTTCCCAGCCTTAAACCACCTTAAATCTAAACCTTAATAAATATTTCAGCTCAAAAAATGAGCACTTACCCAAAAAAAGACTCGAGGCAGTGCTGAGAAACATGTGAGCCCCCAAGCTTTCCTTTATTGTCGCTCCTAAATCCACTCCAGAGAAATGGCCACCTCATCCTGGGCTGCTCAGCCCTGAGCCTTGCCCAAGGCCCAGCCTGGCCATATGTTGGGCCTGAAGCAGCAACACCAAACTCTTCCACAAAGCAAGATAAGGTGCTGCAGCTGTACAGTGTAGCCAAAAATCCCTGCCTCATCATTGCCAGGCAGTCCAGAAACATTGCTCTGCTTCCTGAATTACTCACCACCATCTGTAACCGTAACCTTAGGCATCACGACATCTTTTTGGCATGGGAATAGCAATGTTGCCTGGGAAGAGACACTCCTCTCTGCTGCCATTTTGTCACAGCTGTGAGCTCTCGTCTCTGGAAATGTGGATTGGCTTTTCATGCATTATCAAGCCCTACCCCAGCCCCAGGCTGATGGGAGGCAGCARGCTCTTGCCTCTGCTGCAGCTGCAGAGGAGGTGAGTTTCATGCAGGTCGACCCTCAGCTTTCCCTGGCTAACAATTCAAAGAATAAGCCTCACTGGATGTCTTCTCCTCCCGACTTACAGACCCAAGCCCTAACCCAAACACAAGAATTAGCTGAGGTTTTAAAGGGAGGGAGGAAACCTCCAATACCACACCAGTACAGGCAAGGACAGAGACCTCAGATGTCTCCACTCCAGAATCCGTTCTTCCTCTCACCCTTTTGGTTTTGTACTAGGGAAACTCTAGCCTTAACTCACCCTATGTATTTATCCTGTAGTAGGAGATCACAGTGGCCAAGAACAGACCAAGGGGTTGACTCCAGAGAGACGCAGCCCTGAGGACTGCTTGCAAATGCTATCTAAGCACACTGATGTTAAGGAAGGTGTTAAAAGGCTGATTATACAAAACATTTACTGAAAAATAATCACCTAGTGTTAGTTGACATCCATTTAAAGTAGAAAGATTCCTAAGATTATTATCTAATGTTTTCTGTACGGATCAGTTACATTTTAGATACATTATAGGGGAAAAAAATTTTGAAAAGTATTTTCTTTTGAAACTTTATAGTGAGGCATAAATTACTTTAATGACACTTCATATAATTGTGTTTCTATTAATTCTTAATGGTCTTAAAATTTCTAAACAATCTTAACTGGATAAAAATGTTTATAGAGGAGACAACCTCAAAAAAGCTGTGATGTAGATCATCTCTCTAATTTTTAGACTGAATACATCAAAAGCAATATATATATGTATTAGTTGTATTTTCTGTGCCTCTAAATTTATTCAGTATCAGTTTCTCACATAAAATCTAGAATAAACCTACTGGTTAGTTTAATGCCATGACCATATTCACATTAAATGTAATGTCTCTGATGAGAGTTGCAACTGGGGTCAGAACCTATGAGTGCTGACCCCAAGGGATAATCCAGTCAAAGTGTATGTGCAAATAAACTAAAAGGCACTCTAAAAACATATGCACACACGCACCCCAAATCCCATCACAACAGGTTCTTGTAACGAGTCAGTGCATGGAGGGCTTTGAAGTTTTTTACTAAAGCAATAACTGGTTCTGTCAGATACCGGTACCTTCATTTGACAGCCATAATGTTCCTACTTTGTCTTGATTCAGGACAGCATTGCTCCAGTGGCTAGAAAACATGACAAAGGATTGTAACAAGTAGCAGTTCAAAATACTTCTAAAAACTCAGTGTGGAGGTGATTAAAATAGCAAGCTAAAAATATGAGAGAAATCAGTGTATATTTAACAACACCTTTTAAAAGCCAGCCTTATATAATGCTGGGCTGTCACAAGCTCCTTATGAGCAGTGACATTTTAAGAAAAGGTACTGTCTATTTCTCTTCCCATTTACCCTGCAGAATGCTTGCTTTTCCCTTTGCCCTTTTCTATCACGCTGGTGTTTATAAAATAAGGGAAAACAGGGAAAAATGCACAGTAGAAAAAGGAGAGACGTTTGTAAAACCGCTAAAAAAACTTAGCTCTTGAGGCATACATCCTGATGGACAATTTCTGACGTTCATTGCTGAGGTGCTGTGCTATGCAAGTGAATTTCTTACCTCAGTGCCAGGTGGAAGGCTGACACTAATAGTTTAAGTATGCATTAGAATCTGGATACAACTTCGTTTAATCATATATCTCCAGGAATATTGACCATCCAACTCATAGATACTTGGTACCCTAGCAGTACAACAAACGTCAGGGAAAAATATTATACTCCTTATATTCCCCTAGACACTATGCTGGAGAGGGATAAAGACCGTCTCCTACAGTGACCATTGATCTCTGCTTTTCTTTCCTCAAGGCTTTCCAGCTTATCACCTGAAATGTGCTGCTGGAGATTGTCCCAACCTAATGTCACTCGCAACCATAGCTGTAACAAATATACAGGTAGAATGAACTGTGCATGCTGATGCTGGGAGGATAGCAACGCCTAAAGCCCTATTTAGCCTATCTCTCCTTGGATTTTCATGAAATTTCCTTCCTGAATTCTGCATCTGGCTCATTTTGCAACCCTATTCTGGCTAAATAGGTTAAGGCAGGGCCTTATAGGAACTTCTGAAAGTTGGAAGAGTGGCTAAATAAGTAACAGCTAGAGGAAATCCTCCTCTGGAGAAGGTGGTCTCTCCTACCCCTACACTTCTATCCCTATGCTTTCAGGCCTATGCAGTCATACCAAAATGCGAAGAGCAAAATGATTTAGGGAAAGACACAGGAAAGAAAAGAGAAGCAAAGGAAAACAAACTGCAAAACCAAATAAACCTCAAAAATATTTTTAAAAATTTTCCTACATTAAGAAGTCATGTAAATGAAAACCCACCCCTTTCCCAAAATTCACTTCAATCAGTAGAACTACTCAAGAAGTAAGTTATGACTCAAACTTAGAAATGTTGACTCACATCTGACCCTCAGCAAAAACGCAAATCTGTTAGTAGCTTCCAGAACTCCTCTCAAGTAATCAAAGAACCTTTATATCTAGGAAATGTTTCTTGCATCTTACCGTTTAATTTCCTGTAGTTGAAAAAGAGAGTTTTGAGTTAATAGAGGCAGCAATATAAGTTATTTTAGTATTCAGCTAAAAATAGTTAGCTATTCCTTGAATGGTTATAGCTTGAGAAAACCATCCCTTTTACTGTTTTAAATTTGCATGTGATTTGGTGATGCCTTATTTTGTTTTACACCTAGCACTGCTGGTGCTTACACAACTGTTAAATGTTAAGAATGGCAACTAACACTTCTTTCCAATTATGAGTTAATACAAGAAAGTCTCTGTGTTATAAATTATATATTATTTTTAGAAAATCTATGACAATTTTGTCACTGGCCACATTAGCAGTTCAGCATGTTCCTACAGGAATATTATGATGCACAGGTGATGGAATTTCTGGAGGCAATAAATAAGTGTGGCCCTGCTTGAGCAGGGTAGTTGGACAAGAGGACCTCCATAGGTACCTTCCAACATCAACCATTCTGTGGTTCTGTGAAGTGTGGGCTATTGAAAAAGGAAAATTAATTAATGGTATCCAACATTAATGACAGATTACTGCAATTTTGAAACAAAATGTCCCCATTCAGTTTAAATTTCGTGAATGCCAAAAATTTTAGAGTTTAAGCAACCTCCAGATATAGTATGCTTGCAAAGTGTAGGGCTATTTGGAAAGACAGTAATATCATAAAATGTTTCATTTTGGAGGTAGGTTTGCACTAGTATAAATCATGTCATTTGACTTAATTATACAGAACCAGTGCTTACTGTTATTATCTGATTATTAACCCCCACGTGAGCTATTTACATCTTGGTCTTGAGTAATCAGCATAATGATTACCTGCCTGTTGTGGTAATAATTAAGTAGAAAAGCCAGCAACAAAATAATGAGATTTTTAATACTCTTTTTAGGTCAGACATAATGAGTATAATAGTGGGTCTCAAATATAATACAATTGAGATTAATTTTTAAGAGGCCTATTTTTTTCACTTACAGATATTTATTTTTTGTTAAGGGGAAGCTAAAAATGTTTAGGAGCAAAATAAACTAAAAGGTCTGATTATAATGCATAAGACTTCATGATACGCCAGAAGAGGAAGGGACTGCTTACACCTGAGCCACGCTTATGCCAGTGTTCACACACGTGCTTAACACTGTAGGCTACACACCAGAGCCTCCGTGGTGTGAAATGTCACCCCTCCATTTCCGTTGGTGGCACTGCAGCAGTTTGTACCAACTAATGAGTGGCATCAGGAGAAATTTTTCAAAATCAGTGACCTTATTCATCACCAGATTTTTTCCAGGCACCTAAAATTACGGTTGTCCAATGTTTATTCAAATGAGGAAGATACTTTCAGCTTAGTATCAGAATAATATCATGTAGGGCTGATCCAGGTTGTAGAGTTGTCACCAAAGGGAAATGACAGAAGTTTGCTGACTGTGGGCAGTGGAAATTAGATTCAATAATGCTCTAAGAAATTTACTGCAAGGTACTAATACTGCAAATGTGCTAGTGTACAGCATATGGCTCTGATCTGAAAATACTGAAGCATGAGCTCATTTTCACTTGAGTAGTCTTGTGGGACTAACGTCTTAAATTCATCTGGAATTCTGCAGCTGGTGTACATTTTGGAGGATTACTTGTAAGCATTCATTTTGTCAGCATATTAAACTACTGCTGTATCACATTAATTTTCTGCCATTAATCCCAAATTAAGCACTTTTTGCTACAATTTCTTAGTATATTCTGCTCTCTTCTCAGTGTTGACATCCTGATGAACATATAATAGCCCAAAGAAGATAAAGCTACTGACTGTATGAAACAGTTGCCTTTAGAAGACCAGACTTTTAGAGATTTTATTGGTTTTCTCCGAGCTTCCTCGATTTTGTTTAGAGTTAATTATCTGCTTTTCATCTGAAGACAACTCAAAGCAACACCTTCAAGCCATGTTAGGAATATATACAGGAAGACTCTTATCTCCATTCTTGATAATGAGGTGCCCTGATAGCGCATCTGAAGTCTGTTGGCATTATTTGCTGCATTCTTACAAAGTAATCTTATATGTACGTTGCTTTCTGTGCTGGGAGAACCCTTTTCTGATTGTCTAACAGTTTTTAAACCATACCTCATGTTTTTCTTTCAGTGTTTCAAACATATTTGCATTGCTTAATTATATTTCTGTTTAAAATCCCTCATTACTGTTGGTTAGTTCAGGCTCACAAACTATCGTAGGAGACCTGTGCTAATCATTTACAGGTATTTTTTCTGTGTAGGGAAGAAAAACCCCAAACATAAATCATTGATGACATCATATTTTATAAGATTAAAAAATCAAAATCATCTTTGTTTCATTAGAACAACATCTTCATGAAGGATAGAAGTTAGTGGGAAACCACTAAGCTGCCCATGGATTAATAACAAAAGCTTTAGTATTCTTATTTTATTTTGATTCTGACCCCTTTGAAACATTGATTGCTTGTGATCATTTTCCAACTCTGTTCTCAAACATCTCTTTCATCAGCTCTCTGAATGCTACATGGAGCACTCAGAAAGTCCCATACCAGTTCTCCCCTGAGGCTTTTCTCATCTGGTTTTGTTCTTTGTCTTTTTGTGTAATTGCGTTTGTGTATTAAAGGTTACCATGTTTTATTTCTCTACTGATAGACATTTAGGGATGGTTTTGTTTTCTAATGCAGAATAATATTGAAGGCCTCAGCTCTGCAGTAAATTGCATAATCAGTCCATGATAATTACAGGAGGGGCTGGTGAGGCCCATCCAGAGGTTATTGCATGGTTGAGGCCAAAAGAAGAAACAGAAGTTATTTTTTGTATACATTAAGGAATATGCAGCACCAGCTTATTATGAAGTCCTCTGATGCTTCAAATGCTCATGTATATTTAACTTCATAGACACGAGTAATTCATTGACAGTAATGGAACTACTTGCGTCCACTTCAGATTGTTGCTTATCCAGGAATGAAAGTTTATGTCCTCAAGTCACAGTACAGTTCCTTGGAGGAACGTTTTACCTTGGCTTTCTTCTCTCAGTACAATGATCCTTGCATAAGCCCTGTATTTGAAGAACTGTGTCTTTAAATAAAAGGGAACTGTGTCTTCTACTTTCAGTGGATACATGTTTTACAGCCACAATATTTTAAACCTTCTGTTAGGTATTTTTTTTAAGCGAAGTAGAGATGCTTTTGCTCAGTGAAGAAAAAATACTGGTGTTTTGCTTTGCTCTAAGGATGGGCTTAAAAGAGGTCATTCTATATGCTGCATGAATGGTTGGAGGAGAGAGAATGCAAAGAGTAATAGCTTTTATTTCTTAACCCTGTTTTTTTAAAATATTGTTAAAGATGAAAATGTTTGCAGAAAAGATTAAACTCTACCAAAGCTTCAGTAGATTGAAATGAAGATGAGTTAATGTCTAAGATTATCTTTTGAATACTTTTTTTTTTTTTTTTTACGTATAGCTCTGTCAGCTAAATATAGTTCAGATTTTTGCATTTTTATAGACCATGTGAGTTCCCTGCAGGCACATTGTCTCTCTTCAGTGATTTATATAGTTTGAATTATAGGGGATGATAAGCATTTGCTGTTCAATAGTGTAGTTAATGCTCAGCCCCCCGGGTAACAGAGCAGTGAAGCATTTACTACTCAGTGGTAGTTCTGCAACAATCAGCAGCAGTGTGGCTCTATCATAGTAAATTTACATTGGTACACTTCATCCTCAGGGAGCTGAACATTCACTCAACATAGCCTAGGGAAAACAACTAGAATGGACATTTTCCAGTCTTTTTGGGTGGTACAATGGGAGAAGTTTACTATTGTAACCGGATCAGAAACAGAAATCACAGATGGTACAACATGAAAATTATCCAACTTTTATTTTCTCTCTTTTTTTCCCCTCCAGCGTAAAAAATAAATAAATACTTGGACTAGAAAGTTTTTGGAAAGCTGAAGGTTGAAAAAGGTGCAGTATTGGCAGACCCTCTGCAGTTCTGGTGCAGAAGCCAGAGGCTCTGGGAGGGCTCTGAGCCCTTCACTCCCATGATTAGTAGGAACCTCCTCTATGAGATAGGTGAGCTTACAGGCGCTGTAGCTATATTACACTTCTGTTCCTGTGACTGTGATGGGAAAATAGCAAGGGCTGCATCAGCCAAGCAATAATAGCTTTTCTCTTGCAGGATATTTTTCTTCAGTAGGCCTGAAAGCATTTTATAAAGAAGCCAATATCATCTTCATATGAAAAATGGTGAAACTGAAGCAGAAAGAGGCCCCAGGAGTTGGCCACAGTCCTTCAGCAAGACTGTGACAGAGTAAAAAATACAGCTGAGTTTCCCAGCGTGTCTTGCTTAACGCTTTAACTGCTGCAGTCAACACTGCCCTCTCTCTCTGAATGCACCTGGAAGCCTCAGGCTGCAGTACAGCCTGCAGTGAGAATAAGGACTGACAAAGTTAATTTTTCTCTTGTAAGATATAAAAGATGAGGCAGAGGAATCGACAGCAGGCAAGATGAGCTTCAGCCTGGAAAACACAGTGGGAAAGTGTGAAGCGGGTTTTCTGTAAGTACTCCATCCCCACAGATGCTGTTGTGGTTGTGAGAAAAGATGATTGCAGTGAACTGAAGAGGCGTAACTCTGCTTTGGTGACAGGGAATCTATATGTAATGACCATTAAACCGACACTGCATTTTTAAACCTGACTGGTTGTACAGTAGCCAGCAAGTATAAACATAGGCACGCTTAAGTGCACCTCTTGGGGCTCTCAGATCTCCACATCGGTACATTTGGTAGTATATTACCGCACAGCCTGTCTCCTAGAAGGCTTTAAGCTGAGAGGGCAAGTCAGGTTTCCAGAAGACACCTGTGTTATGCTTTGTACTTGCCTGCCTGCCACAGTGTGAAAACAGCATAAGGACATTGTGAAGAGCCTCAGAAAAGCTAATGTTGAAAGGCAAGTGGAGAAGATTGAGGGAAAAAAGCATAATTTGTGTTGAAGTCATGGAGACAGAGCTGCTGACATCCTCTGGCAGTGGTGAGAATGTAACACTACCCTGTGGTGCGAATAATTAAAAAGCAGCTCGATGGCATTAGAATTGGGACTATTTTGGAATCAGCATAAAAATTAAGAGCTTCAAAACTTTCAAAGAACAGGAATCTGATGAATAATAGGAGGAAAAAAAAATTAAAAAAATAAATGGCTTATTGGCTGAGAATCGTGAGAAGATCCCAGATGAGCCATTCCAGTCAGTGCTCTGATGGGCGTGCATGTGCTCCTTGCAGTCAGCAGGCATGAGTGTTATTCCCCCACACTCGGCCTGCATCTGACCTTAAAGCGTGGACACTCTGATAATAAAGCAAGGAGAACTACTTACGTAAAGCCTGGAATGAACCCCATAGAACTGACAAAGATAAATCTTATCCAGTAAAAGAGTGTGGCCTGTTTGGTCACTCTAATCAAGAAAATCAAAATTCTGTTCCAGTCCTAGAAGGAACTCTGAATTTAAAACTGTGAAATGGAAAAAGAAAAGAACTATGAATAAAATCAAAGAGAAAAATGAAAAGGTCACACTCTGAGTCAAACGGAAGATGAAGGGGCACTAAACTAATAGCAAACCAGCTTACTATGAGGCAGAATAATAATCTCAGCAGCTTCAGGGTTCAGGTAACTGACCCATTCCTTCACCTAAATCTAAAAGGCAGGTCTCTTGGGGAGAGTGGTAGTAATATTTGAATAATTTCAGTAGTAATATCAGAAGGAAGTTGAGAATAATGAAGGATTCATTAGGTCAGATTCAGAATCTGTGGTCTCAGAAATAGGAGAGGAGCAGCTGTGGAAGGAAGATACAGTATTAATGTTGTAAGTCTCAGTGCACATGTATGTAATACAAAGAATCTGTATCGCTTTATCTCTGATAAAGCATTTAGCTCTGCCGTTACCTCCATCCTCTTTCCTGCATCACAGTGTGCTTAAGGCAATAGGAGTAAGCTGAGGCATAATGTGGAGTTACGCAACACAAATAAAGGCGAGGATGCCGCACAGAACATCTATTATAAGTGATAGTGTGTATGATTGAAAGAGCGGGTGTCTTCAAGTGATAGGAAAAAAATATTTAAACTTTGTGCAACTGAGAGAGAAATCATTGATTCAATCAGAATGGCACTGTACCAGACCACTTTTATAGGCTCTTTCCAGAGCAGAATCGCATATGGAAATAATTTTGGATAACGTGCTGTAAAATACATTCCAGGGAATAATCCCATGCTGGCAGAGATTGAACTAGACAGTTTAGTAAGCCTTCCATCCCTAATTTCTCTCTGCCTATGATTCTTTAAGCTGAAGCCACATAATTTTATGTTCTCTATAGCTTTTGAGTCATCCAATATCTTCTGATTTACAGCTTGACCTGTGTGTAACAAACTCCAGGTTGCTTGAGGAAGAAAGACACCCTAATCATAACAGCAGGTTTCAGATATGACATTGCCAAATCCAGGCCCTTATTTCATTTATTTATTTATTTATTTTGTCTGGGGAATGAAATAAACTGATAAGAAATATCTGCATTGGCCAGCCTCCCCTAGGGCCTTTATTAAATCCTCATATTAAGAAAGTGCAGAGCAGTAAAAGTGATAATAAAAACTTAAGGCAAGATACACAGAAATGAGATGAAAAAGGTTTGGGTGAGGCCATCCTCATTTCTTAAGTGTGAGTGTTGGGAGGGGGTGGTATTATAGCATCGAATGGGCTGTACGTTCTGTGTAGCTACCAAGGACTGTGGACACTGCACAGCCTTTCATGGGCACTGTATAACTTTTGGAGGTCTGCAATATTTCACATGATGTGGATCCAGAGAAGACAACCCGTTTCTTCAGAGCACCTCTGAATTTCTCATCTGTATCAGGAACTGTTGGCAAGCTAAATCTTTGACAAAAGGTCTAATACCTGAAGCCCCAGCTTTGGAGTAGCTGTTATGGAAGAGAGACATGTTTGGTCTCATCTCATCTAACTGTAGACATCTAAATCTTAAAATGAGAAGAATCACCTTCTGAAGGTACTGCTCTCTCTGTTGACTATTTTAGTCTTACAAAATGGAGAGACACAGACACTTCCAGAAGCCAGTTTGTCCCACATGTCTGTCATAAGAGGAATKACTTCAGATGACTGAGAGTAAACCTTATCCTTCACAATTCAGCAGATGAAGTTTGATGGGATGAATTTCAACCAACAACTGGAATACTCCCAAATTTTTCCTGGAAAAACAATAAGCGTTTAAGCAGGCTGAAATCTGTAACAAAGTTGTGCTAGACTCCAAACTTCRACAGCCTGCATTCTTACCAGTGCAAGCATGAGGAAAATTGTAAAACTGCTAGAAACATTTATAAAAAACTTTCAAAAATACTTTGATCTATGCAAGAATACTGTTTGGGCAAGATGCCTTTCAACAAGAAGCTATCAGGTGAGACTGTTGACTGTTTTGTTAATGAACACCACAATCAAAGGAATTCATGTGAAATGTTAAGGGGTGAACTAATTAGAAATGGAGATCTATGCGATTATAACTATGTCTTACCAAAAGTACCAAGAGAAATGCTCCCCCCCCAAAATTGTATTCATCATCACGCTGAGCGCTACGCTTTCCAAATGATAATATTAGTAAGCGAAGAAGGACCTGAATTGCATTTAATTAAAAATTCATACCCAGAATTTTCAACAGATCAGGAGGGGGAGAAGGAGGGAGAATAAGAAACCAAATAATATATTTGTTTGTAATAATTCTGAATGTGATGTAATTTTCTATTTTTAGTAGGGATTTAAATACTGTGGGGACTGATTATGAATCAGTAAACCCAGTAATTGATTATAAACCCAATCAGTAATTGATTATAAATCAATTTTCATTCCAGATGTAATCTCAGGTTTTGGAAGAGCTCTTGTTTGAATAACTAGAAGTTTAATTTTTATATTCAAGACATGATTGTATCACCTAGGATTGTACCAGGAAGTCTGTTTCACTATGAATGTGTCAAACTCTGGCATGGCAGTGTTGGTTCCTCATGAAGCAAATACACAAAAGGTAAGTGACTGGAAGTATCACCCGGGTTGATTTTTCTATCAGCGAAAGCTTGCTAGGTCTGTCTTAATAATACAGTTGAACCTGAAACAGGATAGTTAAACATATCTATGATAGGCTTAATTCTGTGAAATACAGAACATCCAAACTCTACTTTAACAAAGCAATGAACAGTTTATTTTAAGACCGTGTTTAGATCTGGAACATTCATAAACATCGTCATTGTGGGGGCTGACACCAGTGACTGCGCAAACCAACCACCCAGAGGTGTGTGTGCAATGGTGTGGAAAGTCCATATTCAGCGTCCTGTGGTTTTGGATCAGTCTGAGTTAAAATTCATTATAAAGGACTTAATGTATAGTCAAGAAAGAAAGCCAGCTTATCCAGCCACTTAACAGCATTGATTGAAATCTCGGTATAGGCAATACTTGGACTGAGGTTTGCCAAATAGAGATTGCATGTCGACTACTGATGCCAGAAATGTGTTTACAATAACTTTTGTGATACAATCAAAAACAGGAATAGGGGTTTTGCATTAAAATGGGTTTGAAAAGATTTTTAGCGCTGTGTTTATTGCTAAACTTACCCCAGGAATATACACAACCTCAACCCCAGTCCTACTAGAGAAACCACATGCTAACCTGAGCTGGGGGAGGTCCACCTGACCCCAACAGTAGGGGTTTAATGGGAAAATAAAAGCTGCATGGTCTTACCTTTGTTAGATGTTCCAGTCTGGAACATCCATGCTCTGGAGAGGAGAAGCTGAATTAGTAATGGAAAAACTTGGTGTACATGCATTTACCTTCAGATGGACCAATATGCAATTGCCACATGGAATACTGCAGGCTCCAGAGGCCTTCAGTGCCTGAACGTGATCTGGTGAACTGCTCCTATAAACGTCTCAGGCAAGGATCAACATTATTTATTGAAAGAATATGTGTGGTGTGACATTCATGTTATGTGGCGGTGGTGAAGAGGGTCTGTGATTTGTATTTCCTTTTTCCAGAATAACAGATCAGAATTTGAAGCTACATCTCAGAATCAAGTATAAGTTCGATGATGAGGTAGAAAATGAAAAAGGCAATTGATTTGTACTTGCAAATTGTCTTTACCTTGAACACAATGGAATAGTCCAACTGTAGACTTGACTTTATTCAAGGTAATTTGATATTGATCAGCCTTCAGCTGTAATGCTACAACAATCAAACTGGTCAAATGTAAYGCTACACAGATACGGTTTTTCAGGCATATTATTTCTATGAGAAATCATCACATCACAGCGAAACAAAGCAGACTGGCAAAAACATATTTATCATGCTTAGTTTCTTTTTCTCCCCTCTGATGTATTTATATTGAGTTTTATTTTTAACATTTGAAAATGGCTGAGAAATATGTGGTTATTTCAGATGTTCTGTGAACATTGGTTTTTCTTTTTCAATCCTCTTAAATGCACTAATAATGTAAACAAAGAACTCAAAACAGACATTTCAAAAAGAGGCAATACCCGAAGTGTTTCTTTTGAATTCAGTTATTTACTCCAACACATCTCTGAAATTCAGTAAGTTCTCCAAATTTAATGCAGACTTTTCTCACTTACTTTAATGAAGAGAATGTTTAGACCCTGCCAAAATTCATATTTATAAATGAGACACATTCATCTGGCTTCTCCTAACTCCCTATGTTATAGTGCTGGCAACTGTGTCCGTTTCCAGTGTAGCAGTATGGCTTTTCTGTGGCTTACCAACTCTATATGCCATTTGCAGCTGATCAACCCAGTGACCACATAAGCTGATATATATACACTTGCATACATAATTCTATTGCTTCTGCTGTGAGAGTAAGATTGATCCAAGGTGTATTGACATTTAGAAAATTCATTTGGTCTTTTGACAGGTATAATTTGCATTGCATTTCTACAACCAGATACATTTTGAAAGGTATTTTAATTATTGAAAAGGTCTGACTGTCTTATCTACACTATCTTTTTTTTTCTGCATCTTCAATATCTTAATTTTAAGACTTAATTTTCTTGAAAAGCAAAAACTGTTCCGTTCTGTCTTTAACTCAGAAACAGATGTTCTCAATAGTCATGCAATTAAAACTTGGGTAGTGATTTACCTTAATACTAAAATGAATTTAGAATTATATGCTTCACTCTCGTGTTCCATATATAAGTAGAGGTAATCAGTATGATTGCTTAAAATAGTCCATTTTCAGTGGGAATTGCAGCAGCATTCAAAATTCATCAAGATATGGACATATGTTACTCAGCCAAATAATCACCACAGTCTTTTTTAGACAATTAACGGCATTAAATCTTCACATAGGTTCTGACTAACAGTCTTGGGCAAGCTTCTTATACAAAGAATATAAAACATGTTAATTAATAAATCCAAGTGCAAACTCATTAGCTTAAGACTACATAGCAGAAGCATGAAAACAGTTACGTTTTTCCCCTTAGGATGACAACTTCACAATTATAAACAGAGCTTGGGAAGACACGCTTACGAGGCACTTCTTTCAGATGAACTAATTAAGAACGTTCTGTTTATGTTTGTGTGCACCCAAGTGAACATACTATTAGGGCAGAAGGAACTAGATAATTTTTCAGTCCCATTCACGGTTTGTTCAAGTGGTTAAGTTTGGTTTCAAGACAGTGGTTCAAACTCAGGTTGGACACATTTTATTCAGTATAATTTTAGAAGTTAATAAAAATGCACACAACCCCCGAGGGTAAGTCACATCACCTAAAGGAGGTATGCAGATGTCCTCTTTAAATTAAAAGCACTGAGTTAGAAAAAATAGAAAACATAGCAGATTCAGTTAACTGCTTAATAAAAGATTTAGAAACTGTGGTATTCAGAATATTCTTGTCCACTATTAAAGAGCAAGATCTTAAGCCTTTTTTCTGTGCTGCATTTACACTTGCTGCAGCATCATGTCTTTTGTTATTAGATATCCATTTACCCATCAAAACAAATCCCACTGGTTACATTGGTATATCATTTTGTCATGATGCTTTGCCATCTGACAAGAATTGATTGATATCAGTGAAATGACCTCAGCAGTAATCTCTGCTGATGTATTCATCTGTTCAGAAGCTGAAAATATACCCATGCAAACATTTCTGCTGAGAATAATTATTTTTATTCTATCTTGTGAGCAATAATATTAACAATAAAGTAGTATAGCTGCAGATCTAGCCCTAAGCACATAAAATTTCACAGCAGCCTTTTCCATTGTAATATTAAGGGTCAAACTGCCATTATTGCACGACAAATACAACAGTGCAGGCTACATGCCTCCTTACTCCCTCTATGAATGGGGTAAGAATCAAGTGAGCTTTTGTAATTAGGAAAACACCTCTAGCTGAATTGCGAGACTATACTGTATGTATATGTATATCATGCATTATAGAGAGATAGAAATCAATGCACTTGATCACTCCAGGGAATGTGTCAAAAAGCTGTGTGGGAAATTCTACTGTGAGTAGATATATTGCTTTACTTTTGCTTAATATAACAATGCTAATTTATTCATTCTTGGTTTATTATCAAAATGCATGGCATCAAAATGATGCACTCCATTAGACATGGAGTAACTGCTTCTTAGAAAACACCATTGAAATTAGCCAGTTTGCCTATGGAGAAAAGAATGAAGTCTCGTTATTTTGAATTCAGTATCCACAATTCTACTTTACCCACAGTATTTCTAAGTTGGTTTTTTTTTTTTTTTTTTTTTTGGGAAGGAAAACATTTTGACTGGCTTGAAGGCTTAATATGCTCCCATGCACTTTTTATGACTTAATCATTAGAAACAAACTGCTTCATGATCTCTGTTACTTGATGCAAGTCTATTGTTTTTTTACAGTCCATCTTGATTACAGGAAATAGAAATGTCTTGCTGGCAAGCCAGTAAAAATACTTTTGCAATCATTTAGTAGCTGTAGAAAATAGCTTATCTGATTCAGGCTCTTGAAATTTAAGCAAAGAAATTTGGCTTGTTTTTGTTCTGAGACAAGCCGTTGTTGAGCAGTGTTGACACTAATGAGATTCCTGTCTTGCTCCTTGTCCCTCAGTCTGTCCCTCGGTGTGTGAGTGAGTGTTTGTCTGTATTCCCCTACTTTTGAACTGATTGACTATTTTAAACTGAAGTCTTACAGATATTTGTGCAAGTCATTACTACAAATTTTATAAAAATAAATAGCCAGGTAGAAGAGGGAGATTTAGTGTACCTTCTCAAAGGTACACTATGCTTTAGGGGAGGCAAAGGCGTTTTTTCTTGTATGCAATGGAAAAATAACCAGTCACAAGTCATTCACATCTGACCCAAATAACAGGGTCAGGTAAATTCTCTGAATTCACTTCCCATGCAGTTCTTCCAGAATCACAGCTGCTCTGGGCTGAAATTCACTGGAAAGTGCCAAGGCTGCCATTCCGATCACAACTCTTATTTAAGTTAATAAGGATGTTTTCCTGGGGCTTCCTTGGATTCCAGCAAAATTCCATGAACACTCCTTAGGAGAAAAAGCTTTCTATCCCTACCTAGTGAAAACGAGACATTTGTCTACTAGATGCTGTCTCTTGTTTTCCTGTGATTCACAAGCCTAATAAAACAAAATGTCAGCAGGTAAAGTGGAAATTGTAGTGCAATTAAGTTTTCAATACATTAATAGCCAAGGAGTTGTGCAAGAAATCACCCAAGATCATGAAAAGAGAAGAGAACATTATGGTGGTAAATCACATACGTATACAAGAGGTACTATTTCAACCTGAGAAATGCTAGTTTCTCCTTGAGCAAAACAACTTATTGCACAGAGGAGGTTTTACATAATTTCATGTTGCACATTTTTCTTATTTACTTAATTCAACAATTCTACTAAAGTGGGAATTTTGGTATCAAGATGGCACGTAAGCCTTAGCAGGAGGCTGGGGGGCTAAATCTCTTTATACTTCCAACAACATAAAACTAAAGTGACTTGACTAGAAAAAGTCAGATCTGAGTAAATAAACTTCCCGAATAGGGCAGCCTGCTTAAAAATTTAGTGCAATTGAAAGAGGGTAACTTAAATTATTATAGTTGTACTTGTCTAACCCCAATGCCTGATTACAACAAAAGTCTGGGTTGTTTTCTTTTCAGGCTCTTGTATATTTCTTGGGAAAGGGTTGAGCTAAACCAAAGGTGGCTATGGGAAAAGAGTATACAGCTGAGGAGGGAGGACTCAGAATCTGAATTTGTTGTTCCACTAAAAAGAAAATAACAATCAACATTTAAAATAAAGTTAAATATATAAACATTCTCACTATTTTTTTCAAATAAAGAAAGTGATTCCATGCCATATGTGGAAAACTAGCAACCTGGAGACCCCAAGAATCAAGACTTCGGCTGAATTTCCTGAAACTGTAGGTGTTCGTGAGAGAGCTACAAAAAAAGTGAGTGAACTTGTAGAAAACAAACCATTCTTACTGAGTCTTGCTATGGGGTAGAGGTACTCATGGAACTGGTAGTTGTCAATCAGAGGGTGGTGACAGAGCTTACATGAGATGAGACACCAGATTTTTCTCAGCATTATCACAGTTGCTGTGCCCCTGCCCGGGTTTGTTAAAATACCAAGAGATTTCCCTGCTAGTGCTAGACAAGTAACAGCAACTGTAAGACTGTTCTTGTTCTCAAGCCCATGCCAACAAACCATATCATGTAAAACTTTCCAATCAATTAATGCTGAAATAAGAAAACTATAGAGAGTTCTGGTGTGGATTACAAGGTGTAATACAGACTTATTTGGGTTGACCTGGTTGACAACAAACTTAAAGTTGACCTTAAATATTGCTGGTTGTGTGTGCTAGTTCTCACTGTGCAGAAGACAGTTACCCTCATGGTTAGCTATAAGGCTGTTTAATGAAACGTTAGGTACTGGAGTAAAAAGTTAGGCACCGGAGACCTCCATTTGAAGCTTTCTTTAAGCATTTTTTCATGTGCCAACTTCTTAATGAAAAAATTCATGTATTTCTGCTGTTCTCAAATTAAATGTCAGACGTTAATCCCTACTCTTCAAACTTTAACACAATTCCTTGTTTGGCAAATTTGAAATATGTGTAGATATGGAAAGAAGTACTGTAGATTTGTTAGGGCTTGACACCAAATTAAAAAGAAGCAATTTGCTCATCTACACCACCTGACACATTCTGACTTCATCCATTCTGAGGAAAAAAAGTGACAAAGGAAATTCACTAGTCCCAATGCCAGGTGAGCCCAAAGTAATGGAAAAAAATTAATTTTTTAAAAACAGAAAGAGAATTTGTTCTTAGCAGGGTATTTTTATACTCCATGGCAGAATCCTGTTAAAGATCTAAGGAAAAGGGTTCCTGGAAATGGGAGAGGTCATCTTCTGTGCATTATTTACATCCATCATAAACCAACCTTAGGCTTCTGCTGAAGGGCTCTATGTTCAGGCTTGATTGCCTTTTAAAATTGCAGCTCTTTTACTCCTTCCTTCTTTACTCATGGTTCATCTGGAGATGCAAAGTCTGTGACAAAGAGCAGGTAAAGACAAAACAGGCAGTGACAAGGTAGGAGAATATAGACAAAGTAGTAGATATGCTGAAATATTGCAGAAAATGAGCACCTACTTCCTAGAGAATTCATCCAGCTACCAGAGCTACTAACATTATTAATTTGTAAAGAGGATGTAGAAATATCTTCTCACATCTTTAAGAGTATAGGGCATATACTCTTTAATTACCAAAAGTACTACTGCTAAGTGAGGAAACACTATAACAAATATTTTTCTCTTTTCTTGTAATGTTGTGGAGGGTTTTTTTAACCTGTGTAACAGTGCATATCAAATAGTGAACCAAAAATGAATGAGCCAATAGTTTATTTCAAAAAATAAAGACAAACCCTACCAACAGCTCTTGCCCTTCAAAGCACTTAGAGTTTCATTAGTGAAAATATATGGTCATTAGTAGATGTGCTACTAAAAAATTGTCTTAGGTCTGCTGTGAGGTTGGAGAGGAATGGTTTTGCTGTTCCACCACTAATTCCTTGATCTGGTTCTTCTATTCATGGTTTAATGTCATGGTTATTTGAACTTTATTTCAGTAACAGCACATTAATTTTCTTTTACATTTCTTTCCATGATTATGTTCTGCAGGTTGGAGAATACACAGCGATAATGGTCTCTACTTTTAGGGTTTGTTTGGTTTTTTTTCCTAAGCAGGAATGATCTGATATCCTCTCTTTCCTCCAGCCAGGTTGATTTGTGGTAGTCTGTAATGACAGAAATCCAGCATCTTTGGCCATACGTGGGGCCTGAGGTACAGTCCACTGAAGCTGATAAAATATAATTGGCTAGAGTGATCTTCAGGACCTCTGAACTGAACACAGCAGAGACCCACCATGACTGAAGTTTCCAAGTCCCACTGTAAGGTAAACCGCTGTACAAGTGGTAAAGCATGTGCAAAATATTTGGTGGTGTTCTGTGAATGGTATGCTGTTACTTTCAATGCAAAAATGCTCCTTTTAATGTCTGAGGATTCCTTCCCTTCTCTCTCCTTTTCTTTTTTTTTTTTGGACAAGTAGCCCTGACCTATGAGAAGAGTCTCACTGGATAACCTCATTAAGTAGTTTCAGTAGTTAAAAAAATTCACATAAAACCATTCTTATCCTACTGAGGTCATAAGAGAAAATCCACTGGAATGGGAATAGGTAGAATTTGCTTATCAAAACCCTTCAAGAGCACCATATAATTATAAATAAAGCATTAGCTAAGTAGTAGAAATGTGGATTCAAGTTCCCGGGGGAAAAAGAACCCACACCACAAAAACCTAACCTTTTAACTATTTCTGTGAATTCCAACTAGAGGAAAATGAATTATGTTTGCTGTTACAGATAATATCAAAAAGCTACAGGGAGAGAAAATTTTATGTGGGAATAACAAGATGGACAACAAAGGAAACATTCCTGTTTTAGGAAGGGGTCCTTTTACTTAATCCATAAATGGAAAAACACTATATGTTATTATTCATTAGACCATTATAATAATAGTTTTGAAACTAGTTGGTTCAGGAGGTATTCCATGGTCTAGATTATTAAATGATAGAAGGTGTAATCAAGTAATTCAGCTAGCAGCATGCTTGGTAGAATGAGAAATGTTTGTTTAGACTCCAATTTATGGTGGTTTGTTTTGTTATTTTACCCTCAGGAAGGAGCTTAAGTGTTTAATTCTGCAGCTTGTCTGATATTATACAAAGCACACAATAAAGCATAAGGCAACTTTGCCTGGTTTATACTGGCATTTTTAATTAAATGTTTTTTCTTTTCACTGCAAACTGAAATTTTTTATCTAGAAATGTCTTTTTTATCTAAAGTCTGTTTTAATTTGTTGAGTTTTTCTACCTGAGTTTGTGGTCTAGTCGCTTAGCTAAGCCCTTCCAGATACTAACGAATTATCTTCACAGACTTGTTGTCAGGGAGATGATGATTTATTTGCACTTTATAGGTTGGAACAAGGCATGTCAGAAACAGTAAATATCTTTGTGGATCTGGTGCTGTGTTCAGTGCTGTATGAATGACACCTCCTGTACCCTAGCCAAATGCCCGTGCCACAGAATGGTTGTTGTGTCTTGATGCGCTATCAGGATATCTATTAGTACTCTAACAGAAGGAATACAATTCAATGAAAATTTAAATTCAGTGGACCAAATTGGTTTTGGACTGGCTTTGTATTGTGTTGTATTTTGCAAACTGTAACGGAGTCTGCTTACAGGGCCCAGTTTCAGCAAATCATCTCTAATGGCAGGATTGTGACCTGCTTTTCCCATCACAGTGCGTGGACCAAGGAGGCCTTGGCATAACCTTTTTGTTAGCCCTTTCACTCTCTATCTTGGTTTGCACAAGCCAAACCACCCTTCCACCAAATAGAAGAATAGGATGTTAGCTGAGTATCTTCATATATTATTTTTATGGGCACCCGAGGGTCCCTGCAAATGCTCTTTTTGCAGAATATGAACTTGAAAATGTAGCTGCAAACAGAGTGGGAGCATGTCTAAGACTTCCTATCACACCTGTACACACAGGCATTTCTGCATGCCTACCATCATTACATCTACTTTACTTACATTTGATTGCATATGATGTGCACATTCAGTAAAAAGCTTACTAGATTGAATTTTGAAGCTGACTTGAAGCTACTTGTCATATCCATTGTTTGGTCAAACCAGAATATAGAATGTATAGAATATAGACACCGTAGAATGAAAGTCTTGCTCTTTGTTTAACTTGGAACTCCTAAGTATATGCCTGCTTTATTAAAAACATAGCTGTAAAAATTCAAACTAGGTGAAATAATTCAGGCAAACAAAGCCCAAGCCAGAGACAATAATTTAGAAGCAATATACTTTTTCATGAGTATTCTAGGAGCTGAAACGGGAAATACTGACTCATTCCCCAGAAACATGAGCCTAATTCTTACCACATTCCTAACCTAATTGTGCAGACTCACCAGTTCAGCTGAGTTTCAGATAGGCATCTAAATGTCTAGGCACTGCTTCAGGTTTGTATTGTTTTATTCAATCTGATATGAGCTGAGCGCTGATTTGTTTGAGACTGGACTTCTACTGAATGTGAACCTTGCCCTCCAGATTTTGTAATTCCTGGATTTTCAAAAAGCTTCCTCCTGGTCATGAACTCTGTAGTTCCACCACCCATTAATGTAAAATGTTTGCATCATTATTTCTAGATGAATTACTCACTTGTTAAAAAGTAATACCAAAGAAAAGAAAAAAAAAAAAAGCTTAACAGATTTCAGCAGAAAAGCAATAACCTGGATCCCTCTAGAGGCCATTTGTGTAATATTTGATAGGGAAAAAGAATTGAACTTGTCTCCCAATTCTCTGTCTACAAATAAAGGAAGCTTATCTGTCTCGTGTTGTTGCTTATTATCTTGCCAGCATGCTTCTGTTGGGTGGTGAAAGCTGCATAATTATGGTACTTTCTCTCCCTTAAACAGGTTCACGCTTAGAACAAGTAATGCAGCAGGAGTTTCTGTATGCATTAATTCAGAGCCTTAAATTAATTCCTATATGCATGTTTCCTTGAATTTTTTTTTTAGAAAGTGAGTGTTTTATGTCAGACACTAATCGAGGCACCAGAAAGATAGGTTTCCATTTGTAGTTGTATTGCCAAGGAGCTAATTAAACAGGCCAGACAAAAGGGATACTATTACTTTCCCATCTGTGTGCATTTTAAGCAAATGCCTGTGTGGGCCTAATTCTGATGTCAAATATAGTGACATTACTCCTAAGTATGTGTGAAAAGTCAAAACTTAAATACCTGTAAAAGACAAGACAGGCCATCATGATGGTGGAAAACTGCATGAAATTAGCCGAAGTGTGAGCAGTTTGATTGGAAAGGAACAGTGCTCAACACAGCAAGGGAAAGAAGAGAGCTTTTCAAACTCTTCACATTGCTGCTGGGACAATCACAGCCCAAATTTAAGAGAGCACTTAAGTTATGATTAAGCTCATGGCTGTTGAACACTGCCTAGAATAAATTTTCCACATTAAATGCTTCCTGGGCCTGAGAGCACTGCTATTCCAATGGCTGATTCAGGACAATCTGCTCATTGGTGTGTATGCATTGACTTAAAGGATAGAGGTAATGCCAGTTTATCAGCAGTCCCTGTGACACAGCAGACTGTGAATGAAAACTGTTTGAAAACAAACTGTATGAAGTACTAGCAATGGGTCACAATCTGTCCTTCATTGATTGATTGAAAAACCTTGCCACAAAGAAAGCCAAATCAATTTAGACAGCTAATTGAAAAAATCAGAATGTTTTCATAGTGATCTTGGTAAAATTCATTGAATTAACTTCACTGCCAGTTATATGTATGCACTTTGTGTAATTTGAGTTGATTGTATGTAAATAGTTTATGATTGTATACCTTTAAATGTATAATTTCTGCACAGTGCATGGGTTATTGGATACAAATGCACAGGAACAAGCATGCAATCRCACTGAGACGATGTCACTGCGACAACAGGAGCAAACCTGAGGAGGGAGTCAGGAGCTGCTGGGAGACACAAGCCTGTCCTCGCAAGGAGCAGTTCTACAGAAACAACCCCAAGGGCAGGCTGCCTGCCCTTCTGCTCCCCCGACTGTTTGGGGACAGCCAAGCACCTGGTCCTTCAAAGCATCCTGCCACCTTGCTGCTAACCCAAACTGAATTCCAGGTCTACAACTTGAGCTTATTCCCCATTTTAAAAGGCTTTTTGTGGATAAAGGAGATACATAACCAGGGTGACAATCCACAAGACAGGACGAATTCATGAAGACAGAATTACTGAGTCAGGGCAAGAAAACGTCTTTTGGAATTGCCTCAGATTCTAATATTTTTCCTCAATAACTTTGCCAAGCAATAATAGAGAAAAAACAAACCACGGTCTGGTTTCTGGATGGCTAAAGTGGTTATATCCCAGGCATAAAAAAAAAAAACCAAACAAAACTATCTTTTAAGAAAAAACTTTCCTTCAAACGTAAAATATTTATAGTTTATGATGTCCTTTAAAATATTTTTGGTTCATCTCTGGTCCTTGTTCTGTTTCTCCTGAACACTTATCATTCTTATCTCCTTCCTAGCAAATTGTTATAGTCCTCTATCACCGTGTTATTTCACAGGATCCTCCCAGGTATTTGAAAATCAATTTTAATTTTTTTAATTAAATGAATGTGAAGAGCAGTATACTTTTATACTTACTTCTGGCATAGAGCAAAATAGTTTTTGATCATTCATTACATGCGAAATATCCTGTTGTACACCATGAAATATAATTTCATCCACATGAGTGAACACTGATGAGGTGCTTTTGAAGAAATGTTGGGTAAAATTACTGGCCATATTCAACTTTGCTGTAAAGGTGAAAAGAATAATGTTATAATGAAAGATAAAGATGTGGGAGAATAGTCATAAAGGCAATTTACAAAACAATTTACAAAAAGCAGCATATTTTTATGCAGCATTATGCTGCCTTGGAAAAAATCTGTAGCTTGCATATATCATGCACTACAAGATGCCAAAACATAGGCAGATTATGCATAATCTGGATTAGTTTTCTGACCACAAAATGTCAATATTCTAGACTATAATAATCTGGGGTTCACAGAAAGTACTGCTAGTGTCAAATCATCACCCTTACTTTCTTATTGGAGCTGAGCCAAGAACCGCTGATGGCAGGGGAAAGATTCCAGTGGGTTTTGTATCATTCTTCACTCTGCTTCACCACTTTGCGTAAGTGCCACTTCACATTTTGTCCATGTCCTTGTTCATGGTGGAAGTTTCATTTCTAACCAGGAAGTATATTTGAAAGGATGTGAGCTGTCACCGGCTACTTTTAAGCAATGTAATTCTTTTATTCTGGGTTGATCGACTGGGTAATTGATTTATTGCTGCTTACTTTTGGCTCAGTAATTAAGTGGGAAGCAATAACTCAGGGGCTGCATCTGCCAGTAAGTGGAGCTCTTTGCTAGTCTAGGGAGGTGTGTCCTCACCAGGAGCCTTTTTTTTTTCCCCGAACTGAAACTACTGGAGGGTTGGTATTCAGTTTTTCTTTGGCCCTTTTGCAACTTCCACGTTATGTGCCAGTTCTGTTGGTTTATAAAACAAGAGGATGATGGCTAAAATCAAGCAAATTATAAATTATTTTATTTCCATGGAGATTTTATTGCTTTTCTCTTTGACAGCCATCTGTTGTATTCATTCCCTTTGTCCCTTAAAAGAAAGGGGATATTTTAACATTATATTTTTATTTTATGTTTTTGTAACAAATATATCCTGGTATTTTTAGTAAAAATGGTGCAGTTTGCCATACCAGGGATATGGGGGGTGGAGGGGATGGTCCTCCTATACTTTTCACACTATGGTTTTATTGCCCACTTATGAACATTTATGGTAATGGTTCCTAAGAGCAGAATGTCAACTCAGTTGTGCCATGGTCTACTTTGTGGTTTTAGAAATGGTTTAAAGTGTAGGACAGTGAAGGATCTGCTTTCATGAGAACTGCTCTTCCAAGAATCAACTTTATTTTAAATTCTCTTTCTTTTCTACTCCAAGCTGTCTCAGTTAGGAAGGATTTTTAATGAAAACATATAAGTTTCCGGTCACATAAAAAGAAGCATGGAGAAAATTGTATTCAACCAAGATGAGATGTCAGGATTCGTTTTCTAACTTAAATTCTCAAATGAATCCTCAATGAAATCCAGATTGAACATAGCATTTGCTTGCTAATGCTAGAGGTATGCTTCTGTATGTACTTTATTAATGTTGGAGTCTCATTTATTTATGCTGGTATGTGGTTTACTTGGTAGGTTACTCCGTGTATACGGGCAATGTTTTATCCTAATTATTGTATATACACATTGGCTAATGCTAAGTCAGCCAGCTTTCTGAAGGTAGTTTATTTTGTGCATAATGTGCACTCTGTAATGCTTGTGTTTGTTCCCGCAGAGCTCGCCAGTGTTCTTACTCCCCCACAGTCAAAACGAGTATTGCTATCCTATTCCTGAAATAAAAGCAAGACTATTTAGGCAGGAAAAATATGTTATTTTATGTGTGTAGCTATACTTAATAAGACAGAAAGAGGAAGATGCATCCTCTCCTTACACGTCCTTGTGCGCTTGGCAGGGAACCTGCTCTTTCCTCCAGTTGTGTTGAGGACGAGTTAAGCAGGGAGAATTCACCACGTCTTGGACATGACTTCTGCTAACTCCATGGCTTCAAACCGAAGCTGGAGGAGAAGGGAGATGGGATTTCTGAAAAGGTTTCGGTTAACCCCCTTTTCTCAGTGCTTCTGAGGAATATCAATCAGTAAATTAACAACGTTATTCATGTTACTGACAAAAAAGTCCAAGGAAGTAGAGCATATATCCCCGGTGTATAGGTGGAGGCATAGACTGTGAGATGGATTAAGTGAATTGCCACGTGGTGAAGTTGGAAATTGTATCCAGCTCTCTTGTGCCCAAATCCTACTCCATAAGGCCTCTCACTTTTGCTCCTTTTGAAATTACTGATGTTATGAGCCATCCTCAGCTTTCCACTTCTTTCATTGCCAGGACAGCGTTCTCTGGAAATGCTTTGTAATCTTGCGTGCTTGGCCAGGTCTTTATAGCCCTAGGAGACAGATTCAAGAAGAGCTTTGAAGGAGATCTGCTTAGACTAAAATTTCAAATTCTTTAGATAAGGGAAACTCAAAACACCAAAATAAGAGGAAAAGGAAATAAAATGGACTTGTAAACTAGTGGTATATGGCTATGACAGTCTTTGCAAGCTGCTTATTGCTTCTAGGATTAGTTTTTGACTCTCCACAACTTTCTGAGCTGCAACAAAGTTTGCGGATTCCAGATTCCAGCTTGGCCTCCCCTGTCCCTGAAGTCTCTTGAAGCTTCTTCCCCTGAGTTTGCTCAGCAGCTTTTGCAAAAAGATGCTGCCTCCTCTCTTCCTYCCTGACCCACTGATTTCTGAAAGGAATACAGCATGTAATGAAGAATGCAAAAATTAAATAGCCACAATCCTCCCCTTGTAGAGGCCATCTCTCAAATGGGAAGGTAGAGAGGATCACTGCATCTAAAGAAAAAAATGCTCCCTAAACAAACAGTGAGAAGAGCTCTCTATAGCTATAGGGAAACTATGAAATGAAGGGGAAACAGTCTTCACAAGACAAGAGAGTGGCTCATGCCAGCTTTCCATGGTACTTTCACTCCCTGTAACCTATTGTGTTTCCCAGCCTCTGCAGAAACCAAAGCTCACCTGTGCTTTCCCTGAGGTCTTCAAGGGACTGATTGTTTTTCAAAGTACAAAGACCTACTTCATTTAGCTTTTAGAGGCTTTCAATGGTGCTATGAAGTCATTCATATATTCAGAAAAGTACATCTGTATATCTCTGCAGGATCACATTGTTTTATTACTGCTACAGCACTGTGAGACTGCATTTCAGATTACTCCCAGGGAAATCTGGCTTTTGTTCCACATGAAAGTAAGGTCTTCCATAAACCATAGCTCACTTTAGAAACATACTCAGGGACTGTTGCCTCTCACAAAGCAAGGAAGGCAGCGAATAGTTTCACTCAATCAAAACAAAACCAGCCAAACAAAAAAACCCTTCCCTGAAAGCCCACTGTATCAGTGCAATAAGCCTCAAGGCTTCAGTAACTTATACTCTCAATTGTGTGTGACTTTGTTAGAGGATCCATTGGTTAACGCTAATGAGTGCTTGCCTACACACTCTCATCTTTATAACTAACACACCAGGACTTGTCTCAGAGCATTACAGAGACATTATGGCAACCTACATAGCTAACTGTGATTTATTAGACTGCAAAACAAAAGCAATGTAAAAATTAGTTAGAATGGATACTGGGAGGAGAAAAAATGTCAGACTCTGATCTCACGTGCTTCCTTAAGAGGGGATGCAGCCATTCTGTCCAAATCAAGGTCCCTGTATATTCTTTGCTTTATCTTTATATTCAGAAATACCATCTAAAGCAGGCTGGATTTTATGACTGTATGTTAAAATTCTCTGTCAATTTACATGAACGTTGAAAAAGGTGTCAAAACTCTTTAAACTCAAGGTAAGGACAAACTGCATATCTGTAAGTCCAAATATGGAGAAGCGTAACATTAACTTCAATGGAACAGTGCAGGGACAACAAATTGAAGAAGTGCTTAAATGCTCTGATGGATCATTGCCTCCTTCTGCCCTGTTTTATACCAGACTAGTACAGTTGAATTGAACAGGAAAGACAGGGTAATGTAGCAATAGTTTATAGGCAGCCCGTGCACATATAACTTTCTAAGACAACCTCCCCTTTGACTTGAGTCAGAGTGTTGGCAGCTTAAATTAAGTGGAGGGATTATTTTGTAGCTTTATGTCCCTGTGCTGCAATCAGACCTGGAGGGAGTCTCTCAAAAGAAATGTCTGAATCACTGGAGCCATTTTGAGTCACTGTCACTGCAGGAGAGACAGTAAGTGCTGTGATACAGAAAGCTGCTCACTGGGTAATCAGGTGCTGAAAAGTGACTGATGCTGAAAGCCCTGATTGGCATTAGCATTCATCACCAAAATGCCTGCTCATAACAAGCTTCCAATTTTAAGGCCTTATGTGAAGTACACACCTTACAATAGCCCATTCCACAGGGCAAAGATATACCTCAAGAAAAGTTAAAAGAAACAGAGATAAGACGGCAATGAATTCTTTTGTCRCTTCTCTCATGTTGTTCTGTAAACAATGGACAAGTTGCTTAAATACACTGTTTTGGTAAGCATTCTGATGTTTAATCATTGTTTTTGTAGGTTAGGCTATCTGGATGTGCTGCAATTGCTATCAAATAGAGAAAAATTAATTCCTAAGTATGGCTTCTTTGTACCATACGAACCACGGAAGTAAATGTAATTGGGGTCAACTTTGGGTGCCTTTTCAATAATTTTCACATAGGGGCTTTGGGCAAGGGTTTATTTCTGAATCCTTTGTGAAAATAAAAAAGCAAACTCAAGAAAATAACAGGTTATATGAAAGTGAAATCACAAGGGAAAATGTAAAACAGTTAAAGAGTTCCTATAAGCTTTCCAAGAATATAGTGGAGTTATAAAGAGGAGGACTGGACTGACCTCTARTATGGTCAGGTAAAACTATTCATGAAGAGATATGATATTTCTGACTTTAAAAAACTGAGCATGCACATTTGGAGAGTTCTGCTGTTTCTTTAAACAGTGGTTGTGAAAAAAAACACGTTCATAAATAGACAGTGTGAGATCTACTCATAAATTCAACAAAAGCAATTTTGTATCTATTGCAGAGATAGGACCAAGCCTGACATTTAAATGAATGCCCACAGTAGTAGATTGAGGAGAGTAGGTAGACAGCTATATCCGTTGCCAGGTGTCTTCCTTCTGTCCTGTTTTTTAAAGCAATCAGAGTTGGAAAAAAAGAGGAGAGACCTTCTTCTTTTGGAAGAGAGAGGACTAACAAATGAGCTCTTTTTGCCGTGTTAAAATTAGGGATGCCAGATCTTCATTTATATTATCACCCTCCATTTTTATTTCCAGCTCTAGCAGAATACTTAGAGAATAGTTGGAATAAGCAGTGTAAAACTTCAAGTGAAAGAAAAGGTCATTCTGTAGAAATAAATATCAAAAATAGGTCAGTAGCCTGTACCATAAAGCCCCCTATGTTCTGGTAGTGGTAAAGGTTATTAAAGACCCAGAAAGAGCCCAAAGGTTACCCCTTTGGAAAAAAAGACACCATCACTTGATCGGCATTGCTCCACACATAGCGTAGAAAGCAGGGGTGAGGTGCAGCAGCTCTGAATTCCTTCAAAAAATAACAGAGCATGGAAAGAAGAGGAGAAGAGTGGCAGACTTCAAACCGTTCAGGGTAAAGCTGGCCTGAAAGGCTCCAGGGCCATCGGAGGACGGCCATGGCACAAGGCTGCCTGTGCACCCCTGTACAGGCAGCTCTGGCCCCGCTGCCTCCCCTGCCAGGGCCACGGGAGCTACAATCCTGCAGGGTTTGTGAACCACCTCTGCCAGCAAGTACTTTGCTGCTGACAGAGGAATTTCCTTTGGGACTTTTGTATTTGTGTTAAAGCTTTTTGCACCTTTCATCTCAGCTTGCAAARCTGAAATGAATTTGTAGTTAAGATTCTAAACCACCTAAAACACCGAAAAAAATCCATTCTCTTAAGCAATTTTAGTGCATCTCTCTAGAGCGCTGATGTTGCCAGGGTGATCATGTAGTAGAGTGGAGAGCAGTGGCTCTTTGTGTTTCGGGGCAGATGGCCTGCAAAATTGCTCGTACTGCATTTGCCCCCTACCAAAACACACCTTGGTTTAGAGTTAGTGGCTCTTTGACTTTCTCTAGCCTATATGTCTGTGTCTTTCTTAATGTGAGCTTTAGAAATTTCAGTCATTACAGACCTGAGGCTGCAAACCTGCTTAGATAGAAATCCATGCCTATTTTGCATTTTATTTCCCTCTGTACTGAATGGGAAAATTAAAGGCATGTCTGAAGAGATTCGGCTTCTCAGGAGAGGTGCTGCACAACTCCCAACAAGACTGAAATCTGGATTCATGGACAGCAACCAGTAATGTAAGGATACCTTTTACATGTGCTGTTGGTTGATCTCTGTAGTATGCCTGCAGAGACATAGGAAAACCAAGCTTTTTGTAGAAGTCCAGATCCACTGCACAACAGTTACCTCTCTGACTGGCACGTCATTTATCCAGAAATCCCATATACACTGCATGGGGAAGCGTCACTGAGTGAGATGGAAGGGCTAAAAACTCATTAGTCCCCTAGTAAATCTGCTTTGAAGACAGTAAGGGCTAATCTGATCTTGAGCTCCGTACAATATTCCCCCGGGCAGACTAGATTTACAGTGCCTCCAACAAGTGCAAGTGCAGATCATCACTGCTGCCTCAGGGGGTTCACTGGGGCTCAGCTCTGGTCACTCAGTTTGCAGAGCGGTGGCACGTTTGAATTCTTGGTTTCAGTTACAGCCAGAGGTTTTCCATTTGGGTTGTACTTATTTGAGAGTTAATCACCCAAGTCAGATTTCTGCCTGCTCTGTTTTCATTCAAGAATGGCTAAAGGATTTTGATCCTGTGAAACCTGAACTGTAATCTAAACAGAGCTCAATTTCAAGCATCAGAATAAATATCTCTGTCCATCTGAGCTTAACCCATGGTCCTTTCCCTCCCGACACTCCAGCGTCAAATCCATCCTCTCTCCCACATTTACCAGAAAGCTATTGAATTGTGTATCGCAAAGCATACCAGCATTGTACACGGGTGTGAAACAAGTCGAAGATGACAATGACTCTGCTAGAGACCTACTCCCTTTTAAAAACTGAGAATAACTCTACTGATGGCAAATGTACTGTGCTGAATACAACTTGGGCCCTGGGCCTACTGGTGTAAGGCAAGAGTTTGTCCGCTGCCACCACAGGACCAGGGAACAATGATGGCTCTGGGACCTCCCCGCTCACCCAGCTGTGGAGCTCCCCTGGCACAGGCTCAGCCTGAAGCTGCTGCTTTAAACAGACCCTGCTAAACAAGTTGACCTCTGCTATGAGCAGGATCTGTCCTCTTGTCATAAGACACAGGAGAAAAATGCTGTGACTCACTCTGGGCTGGGGGTCCTGACTTGCCTTTGTATTGTCATTGCTGTTGCAAAAGCCAACTCCTATTTGTACCACATAAATTTTCAGACTACATTAACAGCTGTCTGATGCCTTGCCACTCTCATTGCTGAGCAAAGGTTATTGCATCCAGTGGTAAATTAAGGGATGCATTACACTGGGGAAAACATTGTTTTGCATTGAACAACCTTCTTGAACCCTCCCAAGTCAGTCTCCAGCCTGTTTCTGGGACAGAGCCATGCCATGTTACTCCTCATGGCAAAACCACATAAATAATAAATAATGAAGGAAAACTGGGAACAGGGTTACATAGGATTCAGATTTCTGATTCTGAGGCCTTTATCCAGTCAGGGGGAAAATTGCTGTTCTTCTTTGAGCAATGTGTAAAAATAAATCTGAGAGTTTGTTTACAGATAAAGAAAATACACAAGAGTGGAATGGGATGAGTGTAGAATTTCCCATACTGGCTCTCTTTGCTTACTCAGAAAGAGGAATTAGTCTGCCTATTTTTGAAGTTCTTCCACCTTTGCTTTGTTACTCAGCAGGGACAATATTTTTTTCCTTGCTTTTTTTTGTTGTTTTAAGGTGAGAGCCGTTCCATAGGCTTTATGCTCTGTGTCACTTAAAGGAAGATGGAAATTTATGTGGGATACATTTTTTCTCACTATTTCTTTTTGGCTAATCTTTTTAATAAAATCTCTGTCCAAGAGCCAAATATAAATATGAAGCACTTGCTTCAGTGCTGATGACTGAAGCTGCTAAACCAGCGGATGTCCCTATGACACAGGCATATCATATTCTGGTTTCAATCTCTGAATACACGAGCTTTCCCCACCCGCCCACCCAAAAAGGTGTAGTTGGCCAATGGAAGAAGTTTTGTCCTGCAGCTGCTGTTGCTGCCAGTTTCTCATGTAGTAAAAGTATATGATTCCGGTGGTGCTGTAAACTTCATCACTTCTGAAAGCATTTCTGCACATGCTGGACTGTAAAGTGACACTTGCCAGGTGGTTTCTGTGCTCAAGTACATCTGCTCTGCCTGTTGTTGTAACTTTTTCTAATTGTAAATGCTGTTGGTCCTGGGCCTGAGTCTCCCTCTTACTTTCACCATTGACATGTTGTAGTATCTCCTTACAAGTAAAATTAATTATGCCCCTGTCAGTGTCATGAAAATACTAACACAGAAGTATTCTCTGCACAATTAAGGCGGCTATGGTGGCAGTTGAGGAGTGTGAAGTTTCTGTAGTCTGCTCTGAAATTACACCTAGTCACAGTGCTCTGGGTGAGGTAGAGAGGAATTTCATTCTGTTTTGTATTGCCTGTGATTTCAGGTAAGAAAATCTTACATTGTCAGATACACGATCTCTTATTTATTGGATGATTCCCTTCGGTTTATGTAAACAAAATATTTTACTGCGTAGAAATTGCTGGAAAAACATTAAATGGAAGTGAATTCATTTTCAGGCATATTTAGGCTCTTAAAAATTTCAAGGTAAGTTTTTTTAAAATGCCAAAATGTTTTAAATGTGCTGTTTTAGAAGTACCACAGGTCCTTGGAAATATCCTTTCATGGAATGTAGCCTTCTAAATGTTTAATTTAACAACTGATAATAAGATTCAGGCTCTTCAGGCTGAGAGCTTTCAGAAGTTTATTCAGCTTGTTTATCTAGATAGAGCAGGGACACAGCATGTAATTGAGTAAACAATGGTTTAATTAATTTTTCAATCTTGCAGTATAGTTAATTTGTACATGTGAATGGTAACCTCTTTGGCGGTTGCTGGTTTCAGATCATAAAGCAGTGTTCCACTACAGGAACAAAAAATGGCTTTTCAGTCCCCATCTGTGTTTTACTTCTGAAGACAGTACTATAAATCTTATATCTTTTTTATAGACAATATAGAAATATTATGATGCTTGTTTGAAAGTTGAAATATTATGGCCTTGGATCCTCTGTTTATTAGTAGTTTGTCTTTCACTTCAGCATGAACTAGACCCTTCTCTGGGGGGAGGCAGCCTGGGTGTCCAGACCCAGTTTGCAAAGCACTTTTATCAGCTCCCCAGCAACATGGGCTTATTGGCAGACTCGTCCAGCTGTAGAGGCTGGTGCACAATTGCCTGGGTATATGTGTAGACACTAACAGGCATTGGTTGGGTTGGCAGGGTCRGATGAAGCACCATAGAAACACAGCCAGCTTTGTTTGCTTTCTCCCTTCTGAACACATGGCTGGGAATGAGAGATGTCCGAACATGCAGGATTTGGCCATTTCTACTTCTAATATGTAGTTTCAAGCTTTGGGGTTGTGCTTTTGGCTTGGTTTTTTGCTTGTTTGTTTGGATTCTTTCTACTGAAGCAAACAGAGCATTTGTAAAGTGCAGATACATTTTGAAAAACCACAATAAAATGAAAGAAAATCACAATAATTACAAAGACTGAGTAAAGGTTAAAGATAGAGTTGGTCAAAGTCATCACCCAAATTTGCTCTGTAGTTTTCCCGTGGTGCGTCACAGCTCCTCAGACTTACACAGGGCACTGCCAGTCCTGTTTGCTTGATTGCCTTTCTTCATGTCTCAGTCTTTTTTTAGAAGTCCTGAGCCCACAGCTGCATGAAGAAATAATATACAGACAAACTTTAAGACTTCATATTAAACACAAGGTTGGTTTTGGTCCTCCGTTAGGCTGAAGTAATCAGACTGAGAGCTTAAAACCTCCAGTTTTTCTCAGACTTGTCTTACAGTACCATTTTTAGGATCCTGGTATTTTTACCATTTTTAACTTGTTCTTTGACAATGATTCCAGGAAAAAAGGCAAGCATGAAATTATTGAGAAACTGCAGTTCCTGTGCCGTTGACACAGGTGATGTGACTGGAGAATCATAGGAGTAATTTAGCAGCTAGTATGAAAAGATCTACTTAGGAATGTTCAGGCTCTGATATATGGGATTTTGGTTATGATTGAAGTAGCTTTTGGTTGCACAATAAGCTTGTGACCAGATAAGATTACATTTACATTGCCCTTTACATTTTTCAACTCCATTGATAAGGAAATACAGTGAAGATTAACTGCAAGGAGAATTTGGTTGAGTGTTTATTGAAGAAAGAAAAGCATCAGCAAGGATTTTATCATTCTGATCAGACCAAGCACATGACAGAAGGTCATTGGTTATATAAATTATCTCATCTAGTAGCATCTGAAGATTATGTGGATTGAAAACAAGCAATTCAGGGTCTTTTGCAAGGAATTAGAATGATAATGAGCGTAGAACCTCCTAAGCAAGTTTAAATCTCCAAGTAAAGGTGTTTTCTGGCCTGCACCATTCCAAACAATAATCAACTAATACAGCAACTAATCACTCTCTTAGTAAGATCTGCAAGAGAAAAGTAATGGAGGAGACCTCTCACCTCCCTCCAGAGCCAGAAATCTTGGGAAAGAGTGAGCATAAGGAGACATCCACAGACGTGCAACAGCAGCCAGAAGCTGGGAAAGAAAGGAAATGGCACAAAGCATAGAAGTGAAACTGAAGGCTCAGCAAGCAACAGGTTAAAAGTGAAAACCAGACTCCCCACCTACCACATGGCTGATACGGAACAGGGAGGGGAAGCTATTGAAGTGTTGGCTGGCTCTCTGGTGGGAAGGCTGCGTCCTCTCCACACTACGTTCCCTGGACAAGCCTCTAGTGTTTGCTGTAGAGGGCTTTACTTGTTTCTGGAACGTCCTTTGTGCTAATAGAGTTGTCTCTGGCCCGATGCAGTAAAAAGTTTCTTCTTAAAAAAAACCAAACAAACAAAAAAAAAAACAAAAACAAACCCACCAAGAAACAACAAAACCAACAACTAAAACCCACAATAATAGGATTTAGAAACAAAACCAAATAAGTTTATAGTAGCAGACTGGCTGTTAACCTTTCCTGTACACAGATTGTTCTGATTTATTTTTGGAATATGGCACTAAGCTCTAGATTTATTTATGAATGCTGTGAGAAATTTACTTTCCCTTTATTACAGGACACAAGATCCCACAACTCTCTGATCTTCTTTCCTTTCACTTTCTACCTTAGTTTGAAAGACTTTTTTCTCCTGGCTCCTCTGCATTATATTCCTTGGCGTTTTTACAGAAGTACAACTTCTGCATGCCAAACTCTTTTCACATAGTTTAACTAAATCCATATATCCAGTTCATACAATTGAACACGAATCTCTGGCAGATGCTCTCTCAAAATCTGGCTACCGCTTTAGCATTTTTCATCCCTTGCAGTTTTTTAAGAGATTTTTGCACATGCAGCTTTAATTTTTGGCAATTGGAAATAAAAGCACCTTCTTTCCTGCTGTAGATTTCAAACAATTTCTTAAAGACTTGGTTCCCAGTTTTTGCATTCAAAGCACAGTGACCTGGAAATTAGCTGTTCTGTTTTCCTAGTCCTTCCTGTTTTCCAAAGAAAAGCTAAAGATTTGAAGACATTTCTTAAAAAAGTATGGAAACTCCAGTATTTTGCCTAACGTTCCTCTGTCCTAATCCAATTTCTTTGAAGCACAGGTTGGATCAGCAGCTTGTACTTGGTTGCAGATGTTGTTCTGCCTCTTACTTGCTAAGCTACATGAGACTGCTGAAGAAGTGGAAGCAGTGGGTTGCGTGTTGTGTTTGTCCATCACATTTCAAAGCAGCTCATCTTCTGGATCAAAATTAGCTCTGCCAGTTTTCTGCTTTTGGTTTAGACAGAACAAAGCACAACAGTATGCAAGCTTCTGCAACAGTCAAAGTTTATTCAGTTTCCTTATCTGAAGACTACCATTTTGGTTTATATGCCTGTGAAATTAAGCTATATTTTCATGCATCCTTGTTCTGTGACCAAACGCTGTAAATGAAAAAGATCAAACACTGAAAGACGTGCACACAATGTACTTCTGCTGCACTGAGCCTGAAAAAAAAATCAAGCTGTAAAAACTGTCTGAGCTACCAAAAGGAGTTGTGAGGAAGTATGAGTGCTTCCAAAGATATTTAGAGAGAATATGTGTTTATATAGTAAATGAATTTCAAACAAAAGCAATTTATCTTGTCTGGAGATTCACATGGTATGTAATGCAATTAAATTAGAAAAACAAGAACAGAATGCTCAAAAATTCTTACCTATTTAAAAGCTGCACTAGGCACTTTCTATTTTAGGACAAGATTTAATTGCATTCTGTAAAATGCACTGGCAGGACAGTCATTTTCTTACCAGCAGGTAACAGCAGTTCCAAAAAATTTGCTTTCTCCAATGTAGCTGTAGGAACTGTTGCTACTTAGAAACTAGCATAGTCATTAATCAAAACAAAAAGAACAAACTGTTATATAAAGCAATAATTTTACCAGACAAGTACTTTGAGTCTGCCTAAAACAGATGATCAGAACATATTACCCAGTTCTTGGTTTATTGTCTCCATAAAAACTTGGAAGGATACATGTCTGGTCTAGTAATTTTTTTTTTTTTTTTYCMRGSMMMAAWWWWAWKKTYYTYYTYMARKKGTTTTGTTTTTTTTTTTAAATCTTTCTGGTTCTTGCAACATTTTTACCTTATTGGTGTCTGACTTATTACTGCGGTAGTTCAAACACACACATTGTCCACTGTGATTGCATTGAAGATGCCGAAAAGGAGTGAATACCAATGAGAAGCTTCACTGGAGGTGTTGTTATCAGTAGGTATGTTGCTGGTAGTAACCATGGAAATGTTTAGGATGATCTGAAGTAGTCTAAGGATAAGTAATAGGATGAAAGCAAGCAGAGGGAAATTTATGCTGATTCTTAGGGAAAAATAAACTCTTCATGTTGCATCCTGTTAAATTATATAAAAGGTCACTAGGGAACAGGTGGGTGCTTGGAGTCATTTTAAACTGGTTTGGATGAAGAAATTTGAGGTTCTCTTGCAGGAAGTTGTTTTGGCAGGAGGAGGGACTCTTCTGATCCTAGATTCATCTCAACATTAATTGCAAATGTTATGATTCCATGGGCCTTGCTGAGCACTGGTAACTTTCTCAGTTTGAGTATCTAAGTGCCTGGCATGTACCTTTTCAAATCAACACTGGAAATCCCTATTCACTGGTGATAATACCATTCTCCTGGAAAATGTTAATTGAACCAGGAGACATTTCAGGGACTAAGCCACTATCATGCTGTCTTAGCAAGTATATAAATTAAATAGATCTTTCTTAAGCAGAGGCCTGTAAGTGGAKATCAAGCAGCCAATTTTCTCCTAACTTACAGTAAGTGAGGGAGAGGAAATAATTTAGTTAGAAACCTGAGTTTGAATAAGAAGTTATTTAAGAAATAAGTTATATAAGAAATAATTCAATAGTCATTCAACTGTTTATTTTGGGTTTGTATTCCATTTCAGAGAGGCTGTACAAAAAGGCAGTACAAGAAATGAGTGAATGGAAAAATAAAGCGAAATTCAGATATGGTGTTGTAAAGTGAGTGTGAGTAAATACAAATACATTGAAAGTTGGCAAAATGATGTGAGACAAAATGTTAATATTGATATACTACATTTATCCTACATGGGCTACTTATTGGTTCCAGTAAGTTGCTTCTTCCATCCCTGTTATGCTCAATCTGATTCTGCTTAGTCACCTTTGCTCTCTTGCTATCCCTTTTTTGTAGGGATACATTTTTAAGTAGACCATGGGACTCGCTTTGAGAAACCAGGTCTACTGGGGGCTGAYGGGGTCCATCTGTCAGAGAAGGGGAAGAGCATCTTCGATCATAGGCTTGCCAAGCTGGTGAAGAAGGCTTTAAMCTAAAGTTGCCGGGGGAGGGGAACCTCAATCCATCCCACTCCTACCAGTTTGATGCCAGTGCCAGCAATAGATGCCCAGAGCCTGGAGGAGGATCACAGGTCAGCAGGAGAGCACCTGAAGAGCAGCACAAAGGAACTCCAGCCAGTAAGACAGCTTCATCGRGGGCCCAACTTAAATGCCTCTATGCAAACGCACGTAGCATGGGGAATAAACAAGAGGAGTTAGAGACGTGYGCATGCCTGCAGGGCTACGATCTTATTGGCATCATGGAGACATGGTGGGATGGCTCCTATGACTGGAGTGCTGGAATGGAAGGATACAAGCTCTTTAGGAAGGACAGGCAGGGGAGACGAGGAGGGGGTGTCGCCCTCTACGTCAATGACCAGCTGGAGTGCATGGAGCTCTRCCTGGGGATGGATGAGGAGCCGACCAAGAGCTTATGGGTCAGGATTAAAGGGAGGGCAGGGACAGGTGACATTACGGTGGGAGTCTGCTACAGGCCACCCGACCAGGAAGACCGAGCGGATGAGGCCCTCTATAGACAGATAGGAGCAGCCTCACATTCACAAGCCCTGGTCCTCATGGGGGACTTCAGCCACCCCAATAYCTGTTGSAGGGACAACACAGTGAGGCATAAGCAATCCGAGAGGTTCCTGGAGTGCATCGATGACAACTTCCTTCTCCAAGTGGTAGAGGAGCCAATGAGGAGTGGTGCTATGCTGGACCTTGTTCTCGCCAACAAGGAGGGGCTGGTGGGGAATGTGAAGCTCAAGGGCAGCCTTGGCTGCAGTGACCATGAAATGGTGGAGTTCAAGATCCTTATGGCACCAAGGAGGGCGCACAGCAAGCTCACTACCCTGGACTTCAAGAGGGCGGACTTTGGCCTCTTCAGGGATCTGCTTAGTAGAGTACCATGGGATAAAGCCCTGGAGGGAAGAAGGGCCCAAGAAAGCTGGTTAATATTCAAGGATGACCTCCTCCGAACTCAGGAGCGATGCATCCCAACAAAGAGGAAGTCAGGCAAAAATGCCAGGAGGCCTGCGTGGATGAACAAGGAGCTCCTGGACAAACTCAAACACAAAAAGGAAGCCTACAGAGAGTGGAAGCAAGGACAGGTATCCTGGGAGGAATATAGAGAAATTGTCTGAGCAGCCAGAGATCAGGTTAGGAAAGCTAAAGCCCCAATAGAATTAAATCTGTCCAAGGACGTCAGGGGCAACAAGAAAAGCTTGTATAGGCATGTTGGGGATAAAAGGAAGACTAGGGAAAATGTGGGCCCTCTCTGGAACGAAATGGGAGACCTGGTTACCCACGATGTGGAGAAGGCAGAGGTACTCAATGACTTTTTTGCCTCAGTCTTCACCGGCAAGTGCTCAAGCCTCACTGCCCAAGTCATAGAAGGCAAAGGCAGGGACTGGGAGAATGAAGAACCACCCACTGTAGGAGAAGATCAGGTTCGAGACCATCGGAGGAACCTGAAGGTGCACAAGTCCATGGGACCCGATGAGATCCCTCCGTGGGTCCTGAGGGAACTGGTAGATGAAGTTGCTAAGCCACTATCCATTGTATTTGAGAAGTCGTGGCAGTCCGGTGAAGTTCCCACTGACTGGAAAAGGGGAAACATAACCCCCATTTTTTAGAAGGGAAAAAAGGAAGACCCGGGGAAGTACAGGCCAGTCAGCCTCACCTCTGTGCCTGGCAAGATCATGGAACAGATCCTCCTGGAAGCTATGCTAAGGCACATGGAGGACAGGGAGGTGATTCAAAACAGCCAGCRTGGCTTCACCAAGGGCARGTCTTGCCTGACCAACCTAGTGGCCTTCTACGATGGAGTGACTACATCAATGGACATGGGAAGGACTACAGATGTCATCTATCTGGACCYCTGTAAGGCCTTTTACATGRTCTCCCACAACATCCTTCTCTCTCAACTGGAGAGGTATGGGTTTGATGGGTGGACCGTCCRGTGGGTGAGGAATTGGTTGGATGGTCACATCCAGAGGGTAGTGGTCAATGGCTYAATGTCCAGATGGAGGTCGGTGACGAGTGGTGTCCCACAGGGGTCTGTATTGGGACCAGTACTGTTTAATATCTTCATCAATGACATAGACAGTGGGATCGAGTGCACCCTCAGCAAGTTTGCAGATGACACCAAGCTGAGTGGTGCGGTCGACACGCCTGAGGGACGGGATGCCATCCAGCGGGACCTGGACAAGCTCAAGAAGTGGGCCTGTGTGAACCTCGTGAGGTTCAACAAGGCCAAGTGCAAGGTCCTGCACCTGGGTCGGGGCAAGTCCCAGTATCAATACAGGCTGGGCGATGAAGGGATTGAGAGCAGCCCTGCCAAGAAGGACTTGGGAGTACTGGTGGAGGAAAAGCTGGACATGAGCCGGCAATGTGCGCTCACAGCCCAGAAGGCCAACCATATCCTGGGCTGCATCAAAAGAAGCATGGCCAGCAGGTCGAGGGAGGGGATTCTGCCTCTCTACTTTGCTCTGGTGAGACCCCACCTGGTGTACTGCATCCAGCTCTGGAGCCCTCAGCACAAGAAAGCCGTAAACCAGCTGGAGCAGATCCAGAGGAGGGCCATGAAAATGATCRGGGGGGATGGAACGCCTCTGCTATGAAGAAAGGCTGAGAGAGTTGGGGTTGTTCAGCCTGGAGAAGAGAAGGCTCCAGGGAGACCTTATTGCAGCCTTTCAGTACTTAAAGGGGGCTTATAAGAAAGATGGGGACAAACTTTTTAGCAGGGCCTGTTGCGACAGGACAAGGGGGAATGGTTTCAAACTAAAAGAGGGTAGATTTAGGCTAGATAGAAGGAAGAAATTTTTTACGCTGGGGGTGGTGACACACTGGCACAGATTGCCCAGGGAGGTGGTAGATGCCCYATCCCTGGGAACATTCAAGGTCAGGTTGGACGGGGCTCTGAGCAACCTGATCTAGTTGAAGAYGTCCCTGCCCATGGCAGGGGGTTGGACTAGATGACCTTTAAAGGTCCCTTCCAACCCAAATTMTTCTATGTTTCTAAATGATACACTGCTTTACTTGTGACTTCTGCTTTCCTAAATAGATGAGGATTTGCAAAACCATGTCTTACTTTTCCTACTCCTTCATATTGTTACAGAGGATGAAGAAGTATTTTCTAATTTCAATTTCAATTATTTTTAGGCTAAAGCAGTGACTGAACACAGATTATCTCCTCCTGGTCCTCCCACAGGCAGTGTATCACTGGCAAAAAGAGAATACTCTAAATTTCTTTATTGTACAGTGATCTTGGTGTCCGTTATAACAAAGGCATTATAATAAGTTTTTTAAATATTAAAGAATGTAAGATTTTCATTGTATTGAATCTGCACAAATAGAGCATTATAAAAAGGGATTTATAAGGCTTTTTCCTGATTTGCTTGATAAAACTACCAGAAACACCAAAAAAAAAAAAAAAAAAAAAAAAAAAAAAAAAANATCCCTGGGAACATTCAAGGTCAGGTTGGACGGGGCTCTGAGCAACCTGATCTAGTTGAAGACGTCCCTGCCCATGGCAGGGGGTTGGACTAGATGACCTTTAAAGGTCCCTTCCAACCCAAACTCTTCTATGTTTCTAAATGATACACTGCTTTACTTGTGACTTCTGCTTTCCTAAATAGATGAGGATTTGCAAAACCATGTCTTACTTTTCCTACTCCTTCATATTGTTACAGAGGATGAAGAAGTATTTTCTAATTTCAATTTCAATTATTTTTAGGCTAAAGCAGTGACTGAACACAGATTATCTCCTCCTGGTCCTCCCACAGGCAGTGTATCACTGGCAAAAAGAGAATACTCTAAATTTCTTTATTGTACAGTGATCTTGGTGTCCGTTATAACAAAGGCATTATAATAAGTTTTTTAAATATTAAAGAATGTAAGATTTTCATTGTATTGAATCTGCACAAATAGAGCATTATAAAAATGGATTGATAAGGCTTTTGCCTGATTTGCTTGATAAAATTACCAGAGACAGCATCACAAAAAAAAAAAAAAAAAAAAAGTAAAGAGCTTGCTTGATTCAGTATACATACCGGGATGCTTGGTAAGCTGCCCATGTTGTAAAAGACGGTGATCCTTTCTGTGGCATTCTCATGAACAATACCTTGCATTATACCCTGGTTAGAGAGAAATTTTTTTGATGCTGTTTTGAAAAAGTGAGATGGCAATGAAACAAGTAATTTCTTTGAAGAAGCTGGTAAATGTTTTTGACATCACCTCACTTTTATTATTGTAGAGCTTTCCTCTGATGAACCCATGCAAGTCACTTACACAGAAGTTTCCTTCTATGACTCTTTGAGGTTAGTTTATTTACTTTTATGTTAATAAAAAGCAGCAGAGAGAAATAGTAAATGCGTTACTTTCCAATTCATACTTGCCTGGGTCATAAATAATGCTATATCGAGTTGTTACTTAAAGCAAGTACATTTTTATGTAATAAGATTAGACTGTTGAAATTGATGGGTAGAAAAAATGCCTCCACCTCTCCCTCTTTGCTGTCATCTTTGCTCAACATTTGGAAACCAATGACCTATAAGAGTCTTTTGGAAATYCCTACGTGATATGTAGGAAGCAGCCAAGTGTCACTACTGGTCTCTGGCTTGTACAGCTTCTTAGATCCCATAGATTTGATTTAGGCAGCTCTGAACCTGCTTTTACACAACACTTGTTGTAAGGAAGACAAATTGCCCTTTTCTAATGCCTTGAATTCATAAAAGACACAATTGGTATAAAGTTACCTTGAGTCTTCTTAGTACCTATTCCACCTTAGGCTGAATACAGTTCACCAAGGCTGAGCTCTCTGACTGTATCTAAAAATGCTACAATGAATAATTTGAAGACTTTTCTGAATACTTTTAGATATTATTTTCTGGTATATTGAGAAACAATTTTTTATTTACTGTGATCAGTATAATCCAGATGTGACTGCTCTTCATTATATTTCCACATACATGCTTTTAGCTTCCAATCTGCTCAAAAATAACATACTGTAGGATATGTGAATAAAAATCATTCTGCCTTTGAACTGTACTTGACCTATCAAAAACTCAGTGAAAAATCACTAGTAGCCTGAGCTCACAAAGATAACAGACTGAGGTTTTCAGTCAACTTGTACTCAGCAACCTCTATAGTTTTGTCTGAGCTGTGACATTGACTTAAAATACTCTATGACCATTTGTTCATTACCAAGAAATCAAAATAGTTTGTTATTCAAATAAACAAATATAACAGTACACTATTACTGTCAGTTCAGCAGCTTCCCAGCCCATTTTTAAATTAACTGGTTTAACAAAACTTATTTTCTTCCTGAAGAGAATAGCCAGGAAAAAACCAAACGAATTAACAAATAAAAACCACAAAAATCCCTCAGTGCTATTTAGAGCAATGAGGCCAGCTTACAAAAGTGTTGCATGCATTTACACACTGAAAGAGATGGAAGATAAAAGCACATACTGTAAGACCAGAACTTCTTGACTCAAATCAGAATTCTGAGAATAAATCAAAATTAATAGTTAGGTGTTTGATAGATGTAAACTAGTGTGTAATTACTGGCACCAAACAACATAATTTGGTATTAAACCCTTTGAAGAGCTTTCCTTATTTTTCTGAATATAATTTGAAAGGATTCCACCTCTTGTCATCACATTCATGCTGATGGGAGCTCTGCGGAGTAGTATTTAGTTCTGACTTCAGCAGAGCTCTCATGCATTGCTTTGCAATGTTGGTGTTGTCTACCGATCACCTTCGGGATCCTGATACAATGATTTTCATAGGCATCAAAACGTTCTTATCATGAAAATAACATAATATTTAATTAAATGGCATTTAAAGTATAATTTTTCGCTTGCAGTGTTCTTCCTGTAATTTCCTTTCTTCTGTCACCTTTCTTCCTCCTTCATTATGTAGACATTTCAATCTAAGAAGCACTGGATGAGGCTCCAGAGGTAGCAGTTGAAAGGAATAGTCAGAGGAGCACTGAAAGAACATGCCATCAGCAAATATGGAGATCCARCCTAGATACTTGTAGCCTGCAAATTTGTTTGCCTGTCGTAGACACTCACATAGCTCACATATCTCTAGTCACAGTAAATTGTTTTGTGTATTTTTTCCTCAGAAGAATCTTTTGAAGAAAAATATACTATCTTCTCTGATTGTTTCATATAAACAGACCATTATCTGAGATGGGGCAGAAGGAAGGGGTGTAAAGCAAATGTATACAATTGCCATTTCCACTCTCCTGTGGGCTCAGGGTCAGCGTTGGGTGGGCTTAGAGGCTCTGCTCAGCCTTGCTGTTGCCTTGGCAGAGAAGCCAGTAGTGGCTGTGCAAACTCAGAGTTTAGAGGTGCTTGGAAAAGTGTAGGTATTCCTGTGCATCACCAAGTACTCATTGTCAATGGAGTTCCCATTTCTTCTCATTCTAAGAATTTCCGCAAGTCTAGGAAATAAGCTGTATTTCATTGCAGTTTATATCTGGATTTTTTTCATCCTAAAGATTAGAAGATGAAGCATTTCTGCAATAAAATTAATCTTTGTATATACATTCTATTGCATGTGTTATTTTTCTTATCAAAGGAATTAACCTCTAGTAACAAAAAATACCATAAACTGTAAAAATTAAAGAGGACACTAAAAACATAGTGATAAAAAAGACATAAATCAGTTTAAAAATAACAGTAGGTTTTCTAGTTGAGCTGTTTATTACCATTCATATTAAAATTTTATGGGAGAATAAAAATGTCAGTTATTTCTGTGCATCTGACCATCAAATTGCAAACTTGCCCATTAGTTAGAATAATGAAGTTCAAAGCAAACACTCATGCCTGAATGACCAAACCATCTAAAATTTCAAAATACTTGAAATTAATGACATAGAAAACAACATATTTCAAACAAGTCTATACAAAGTTAATATATCTCAATGTAAGTGGGTTAAGAATGATCAACTGTTAGGTTACAAATTGGTATCTTAAATAAGAAATCTCCATTGGCATCATTTATAACAATTCTTCCACAGAAACACACTTGATTCARAGTAATTTAATCTCTTGAATGACAAGTACAACAAGTATCTGAAAAGTGATATAAAATCATTGCTAGTAAAATTTGCGAATGACAAAAAAACCCCAATAAAGTAGCTATAAGTAGTGGTGCTAGGTCAGTTCTACAGCTCAGCTTGGGTGAGAAGGCATACTTACTGTAATAGTACAAATTATGGTTTCTACAGAAGTAGAAACCTTTAAGACTATATACTCAAGATTGTATATTCAGTAGAAGTTTGCTAAGTTCAGCCATCTTTTGACGCTCAGGGTCTCCTGTAAAACTTTGTTTTGGGCTTAAGTGTTGCAGTTTTAGCTGTCCTGAGTTTTTATTTGAATCTGGGAATTTAAAAGCCTCAAAAAATTTGAAATACCTAAGGCCGGTTTTCACATCAAAATACAAAAGGGGGAGTTTCACATGGTTTCAACATGAAGCCATAAATCAGAACTGTTTTTCCTAAGCCTGATACCAAGGCAGCCATAAGAATCTGAAACCTGTGATGTGATTCATACCATATCCACTTCTTTTTGAAACTAGGTAAGTTTTCAGTAATCTTCCATTTATTATATGCTTTCTGTAACTCTATTATTTAGCCTCTGGCCTTGCTTTTGCTAAAACACCCTGTTGTTGCAAAATTCCAGTTTGTGATGACTCACCCCCCCAAGATGTCTTTCTACTGAATGATGACAGTGTCGCTGAGTCTTTATTCTTTGCTTCATGACATATTTAATGATAAATAGTTGCTACCTGAGATGCAAATTCTTTTATGGGACTAAGATAAGTGATCACCAGCTCAGACTAATTCCTCTGTGACCTTAGGCAAGACACTTCGGTTCTCTATAGCTAATGTCCTTATCTGTAAAATGTGAATGGCACCACTTCATTTATTGCCTAAAAAGAAAGCAACAATAAAGCTTTTTGCTTCTAGCACTATGATAATGCACATCTGACAGGCGTTACTGTTCATGAGCAAAGAAATAAATGAGTACTACATAGGACGAAGCAATTACTCTGTACAAGTCCAAGACTTTGAGTGTTTTATACCTAGACACAAGTGTTTCAACCTTTGAGTACTTGTAGAGATTTGGGAGTCTGCTGATTATGACTTTAAGACAACCAAACAAACCAGTTGTTTTTCTGTTCATTACTGAACCTGCCATGTAAAGAGTTCAATTTTTGAGTGCATTGCATTCAGTTTGCTTGGTGGAGGGAATAAAGATCTGAGTCCCCGAAGTCTGTGGAGAGCTATCTGTCAATATGTGCTTTAACGTGTCTTCAGGAAAACTGCAAAATCCACAACCTGTCCCTTTCCACCACACTAAGAAATTCCACACCAATAGCACCATGAATGGGCTGCAGCCATCTGTACGGAGTGCTTGTTTTCTGAGGTGTGAGCCTGATGAATATACTTCACTTAACAGTGCTGTTATGATTTAACATTGGCATTGTAGTTATCAATATTTACACCCTTCAGAAAATTGGGTGTTGGTAAACACACAACAGGAATAAATATCTTCCATGACTGTAAACAGGGAGAATGATAAAGGCCATAGTGCCTAGCTTGTTTTTAATTTTTACTATCATTGCCAATCTTGAGTATTAAAACTATAAAACATTTCTAACTGCCTTGCTTTAAGGGGTTGGATTCATTTTTCTTTCTCTTCTAAACTTCTCAGAAATGCAGTTCATTCTTTTTCTCATGGTTTATGACTTAATTATTTTTTTTTTTTAATAGCATCACTTACTGTGGTATGAGACTTCCTCTAACCCACAGCTYGTCTCCATCTTATCTTGCAGACTCGCAGGAAAGTTCCTCCTCTCCCAGGCACACTTCGTTTCACATACAGGTAACTACTTCCTGCTAAGCCATTAATAAACAGCACGTTATTGTGCTTCCACCCATTTGCAAATCACAAAACACCAAATACACACAGAACATACCAACTAATTTAACTCACAATTTCTTCCATTGAGGATTGTAATWGTTCAGGACGGAACACATGTTTACATGGCACTCCTAAACCTCACCATACCCTCATGTTGTGCTTTCAATGTAGTATAGAGACATTTAAGGCTTTTGTAGTGTAGTTATAAAATAAGCATGGCTTGGTCCTTACATTTTTCTTTAAAAGAAAATCTGCAGAGATACAATTATGCTAGATAATATTTTTATATTTTTTTATTCTGACTAGTTGCCAAATTTAAACATAGCTTCAGAATATTATGCTTTACAGCAAGATTTTTGCACTATGTATGTTAGCTAGAAGGATATGTATTTGCCTAACAGAAGTGCTGGTTCGCAAGGCCTCATCTACTCAGGTGACATCCTGGTGCAAACTATTAAGGTCTTTCCTTCTGCTCCCTGCACTTTGGTTTCCAGGGAAATAACACCAGACCCACGCAGGCTCCAACGTTGCCTCTCTGGTCCGATTCCTGATCTGGATAATTAGGAGCCTGAGACTCACCAAAGCACACAGACCATCCTGAGAAAAATACATGGTTATCTGAATTTGGATTTTGAACTTGGATGTGCTTTCAGATAAAAGAGAACTCCTTGGAGGRCTCTAATTAACTGGCACACTTATATAGTAGCATTTAAAGTTCAACTCTCTGTTTTTCTTTATAAATTGGGCTTCATTTTGGGGATTCGGTTTACATGAAACCCAGAAAAAGACAAGCTTGCCATTATATTGCTCTGTTATTGCCATATAATGCCATCCATCATAGACAAAAAAGATGATGGTATGATGTTTCTCTGTTTGGGTGCAATGATATTCAATATGCTTTTTGGAGAGCTGTGTGGTCGAAGTCAGAGAAACCAGAGCTTTTCTTCTGAGCTTTCTCATGTCCTTTGTAGAATTGTGATTCTTAAATCTTTTTTTATTTTTTTAGGTGCTAGAGTGGGGAAATGACTTCTGGGTCTGTAAGCTTTTCTGAAGACAGATAAAGGGATGTGGAATTTCTGGTATCAGATTGACAGTATTTTGAAGAGCAAGAAATCATTTAAAAGTTGACACAGTTTGAATCTTTTATTTAAATTCAGATGTGCTGTAAGTAAATTTTGACTTCCCTGAAATCAATGAAGCGGAACACTGTTGTAAAAAGTTTCAGTGATGACATTACTGTTATCTAAAGAGATGACTTTATTTCAAGTCTTTTCTCTTCTCCTGTCACAAGTGTGGAGGCACTCCTGCCCAAGAAAGGGGGCACCTGGGAGAGGGCTGGCAGCTGCAGCAGCTCATGCACCCTGCTCTGGGCTGCCTCTTTTTTCCTGGGTACTTTATAAATTCGTCACAGCTTGCAGGCAGAAAATGGCCTGCAGGTTGTAAGATGGCTACAGTCATTAGATTTAGCCTTCTTTGTATAAAAGAAAGCATGATGCAGGATTCAGTAAAAAGGCAGGCAAATGACTTTGCTTCTTGTGCTTTGCTTTATAAAACTTACAGAGTAATGATGCCCTGCGCATACTGAAGAGCCTGGGACATACAGACTGGAAGATTTCTTTGAGGTTTTTATGGCTGGACTTTTTCTGCCTCAGTCTGATCCGTCTGCCTAGGTCTGATCTTGCCCATGACTGATCTGGATCACAGGATCAGAAAAATGTCTCTGCCCTGAGGTTGAGTTGGGAGAATCTTTATTATGTACCAGATCTCTCTTCCCTCTCCTACCCCTCAATATTTGTGCCAATAGGTGGAAAAGAGAAAATATCAGTATGTTTGCTACTTCATAGCTGGCTTGCGTATTAGAAACTCACCTTTCAGCATGGTCTTTATATGTGCGTTAAATGATTGAAAACTACAGAAAAAATTGAGGTATTTTACATGTATGTTTCAGGGCATGATACACAGGTCCCTCACTGCTTTTTTACATTAGCTAATGGAGTTGCAAGGATGGGAGACAATAAACCCTATCGAAAATAGGGTTCTGTTCTGTGTGCTGAGGCACAAAGAGAAACAAGTATCAGGAGACAATATGAGAAAAATGTAAAAGAGTTGCATACACTTGCAAATCAGCAGTGTGACAGTTAAGCAGCACTAAAAGCTGCTTGCCTTAATAATGATGTCTTGAAAATATGCAGTAATTAGGCATCATAATCTTGAGATGTACTTCTTTCACAACATCAGGCTTATGGTGAGCATTTAACTCACAGAGATACTTTCTTTCATTAAAAACAATTACTCAAGCATGGTTTTAATAATTTTTTAAGGAAAAATGTAAACAGAAGTTAATCCCCTAGCTTTTATGTGCTTCAGAGGTTCCTTTCTGCATCGGTCTTGGGTAACCAAAAAAGCTAGAAAGGAGTTCGAAATTGTGTTTTTTAACACAGTATAGAATATTTCCAAGTATTAATATTTATTAAAGGAAATTTAGTACCTAGCTGGAATACCAAATCTCTTTAACAATGCAATACTGTGGCTTTATATCCTCTTCTCTGGAGTAAGCTAAGGCTTCCTACCAAATGACACAGGAGCTAATTTCCTTATCAAAATCTGGAGCACAAATAAGCAATATTTAATTTATATTTCTTACCATTATTTTAAAGATTATTGTTAAGACCCATCATCTTCATGCTGCTGTATGAGATAGAGTATGTCTCTACCTTGGGAGTAGACACAGGTACAGATTAAAATCTGTCTTCTGTTTCTCTCCCCTCCCTCCCTCCCTTTCTCTCACAGTGCACCCATRTTATTGCATACATTTACCAGTGTTGATATTTTGCTGTTTTTAATGGTTAACCATATTGGCAGCCGTTTCTAGAGACTGCAACAGCAGAACATGAAGGAGAGGAACTGCAAAACCCCTCCCATGTCCTTTGATATGGATGTTTCCCATAACTTCAGAGGAGAGTAACCTCCAGTCTGTTCATCATGAAGAAAACACGATGACTTCTTAAAGCACGGATACCAATTTCTCTGCTTCTGGAGTTCACTAATGCTCAGAGGATGGGATTTCATTGCTGTGCAAACCCARTAACATTGGTAAGTCTGTGGTTCAAGTAAGTGCAAAATGTCATTAAACCATTTATACTGGTTTACTGGTTAGATAGTACATACAAAATGGCTATGAGCAGGTGGAACTGTTGGCTGTGTAATAGGATGGCAGACTAATTTTTCAATGCTGTTGTCGAGACCTAATACCTAATACCTGAAGTGGTTCACACCAAGTCTTCTGAGTAATGTAGACAACACAGACCTTGTATGAACAAGTTGAAATGGCTTGATGAGTTTTTTATCACTAGTAGAAAATAGAATGGAAGAGACTGTATCTTTTATATTATGAATATGCAATTTATGGATGTATTGTGGGGTTTAGTGATACTCTGACTAGTTTTTTCAATGTGCATATTTGTTTGCAGTGGTTGCTGAGGATATGTAATGAGCATATATGGATTTTTTCATGTACTTTTCATCTGTCCTTCACTGATGTATCCACTATTTTGCCCAGAATATTTCCTCACAATATCCTAAATACAGTGCTCCCTTTTTCTTTAGCAGGATATACAGGGAAAAAACACATAGTGAAGAAAATTTACTAAATATTGGTATGCTACTGAATAAAAATAATTCAGTATCTATACAACACCAGTCTTGTAATCATAGGCAAACATAAAGAAGTAGTAAAAATTTAATTAAATCAGTTGTATTATTGTTATCCTTCAAACTCAAATGGAGCAGAGAAAGAGTAATATTAAAAATACTAAACCACATATTAGGAGTTTTAAAGACATTTATAATTTAATGCAAGAAAATAAATAASATCAAGACTAGTTTTAGGTTGAACTAAGTCAAAGGTTATAATGTGAAGTTCCCCAAATTAGGTTCTCCCTAAGTCTGGCCGGAGAAGAGACATGAAAAATAAATGACTTTGCACTATTGATGTGCTCAGCTATATACATAGGGGAGGCACCTGTAGCTGTTCTAGGAATGCTTTGACTTACAATAGGTCCAGAAATATGGGAATATGGAAGATGATTCAACTGAGTTTTTGCCTCCTCAGTCTATTCCTGTGCTGGGCTTAGTTTGAACACAGCAGAGATGTAGGCCCAGAGCATCTGAGAGAGCTGTATTTCTGATCAGTCAGAACACCGAGTCCATAAAATATTCATAAAACCTCTGCATTTGAATTGGCCTTTCAAGTAATAAAAAAATACATCAAAGTAATACAATAAATTAGGAGGTCCCTCTACTACATGTGATATAAAGCATAAGGATTTCTTTTAAATATTTGATTATTGAAAAATAAATGAGGCTTTTTCTGATGCGACAATTATGGGATTTCAGACAGTATGAAACAGTAACAAGAAAGATACTGTGTTATTGTTAATGGCTCTATTTCTTACCATCTAAACTAATGAGCATGTTTGATGTTCCCTGATTTCTTCATGCTTCGTTGTTTCCATCATTGTCAAAAGCCCACTTCTTCACTTTTCTTGTGAAATAATCTACATAATGCAAAGTGACTGTTTATGGAGCACAGTGAGTATTCCACCAGCAAGGAAGAAAGGGCATCATTTGATAAAAGCAGACATATCGTTGAGACAGCTACAAAATTAGATAATTTTAGCAGAGAGTAGATATTTTTTTCTGCCAGTCAAGATTTAAACAAAGGAATCATCCCACATTTGGCAGATAATTATGCTTCTCCAAGGGAAAACATAACACTAGGTGAAAAGAGTTAAGGTCTCCTTTTTCTCAGATAATTTTGTGCTTTCAACCTTTTCAACTGCCTGTTTCATGAAAAAGCTAAAAAAATCTGAACAACTGTAACAATTATTGTTCCAGGGATATAAGCAATGTTCATGTTATCATTTTATGAGTTCATTTTTTATTTCAGTTTTCAGACTCCTGAATCACTAATCTTTGCTTTTGGTTCCCAGACAGCAGATGCCAATGTAGGAGGACACCTGCCACCTTCCATATCACTGGTGTACAAGCTTGAATAGATTTCTTTGAGGCATTGATGCTGGATATTAAAATATAAGGCTCCAATCCTATAATGTCCTCTAAGTGTGAAAGCCCTTCTTAATTTTAATAGTATTGAGTGTCTACCTCAAGTCTACCTACATGGAATTTTTACAGGATTTATTATTAGCCATATTTCCATAAGGAACAAGAGAGTATGATTTTAAAGAGCGTTAATTACAAATGTGTATGTATTTAGCATGGTGTGCCTATATGTGATTGATTCTGTTACAAATAAAAACTAATTTTTAAAAAACAAATCCTTAGTCACAAATAGGTATCGTTGGTATGGCAGATTCTGGAAAAGAGAAGATCCTGCACATGAATATACAGGACGTGATTCTTACTGCATTTGTGCCCAGCACAATTTCCATTGGCCTCAGAGGATTTACATCAGTGTGAATGATGTGAGAACCAAGACAATAAAAAGGGTTGGGTCTAGCCTGCATAAAAACACTATCCTGAAGGATGCAGTGTTCAGGAAAGGAATTTAAAGCCTTTTCTGTCTCTACACAGGCTGAATTTTCAAACTGGAGGCAAAGTTAATGTGCAGCAGCCTTCTGCGACACGCTGACCCACTGATTCAAGGTATCCAGGCAYCTTCCTCCTTACCTGAAGGCAGTACGTGCAGTTTGTCTGTTTTGCAGCACATCAAAGCACCCTCCTCTTGGCAAGGACAGCTTTCGAACCGAGAGCCCAGCCACTGTCCATGCCTTTGTCAGCAAGACAGTGTTGGCTCCCTGGGACCTCTGTTTGTCTGAAAGTGGGAAAATAAAGCAAAGTTTGTCTTAGGAAACTATATACCAGATGCAGAGTGTTTCGTTTCCAGTGGGATCAGAAAATGGGCAGAGTTAAAGAGGCCACGGATTGCTCACCCATTGCTCTGCAAAATATCTGACTAAATTCTGATACTCCTTTTTGAAACAACAAAWTTCCTTCCTTAAACAACAAAAAGAAGAAAACAAACCAAACAAGAACCAGTCTTATTCAAAGAAGCAGTGTGAGAGATCAGCAGGAAGCTGACTGATCCCTAGAGGAAGGGGAACATACTCATTTTCTCCTCTCATCATACACTCCYGGGAGTATCTTGATCAATATCAGAGCTGTATGCAATATGTAAAAGAGATTACATTTCATAAGATATATTTTAAATTATACATTTCCACACACTGTATTAATATGAAGTGCAATTTTATCTGATTTTAATACTTTAATGTTAACTTCCATTATTTGCACAGTAAGTAAATAAAGAGATGCGCATGAAATCTGGATTTAATTAGATAGGACATGCTATCACTTACTGACTGACAAAAGTAGAATACATTAAATACAAGCATTGTATAATACTTTTCTGTCCTGAGATGATGCACAGCAACACAACAAAGTTACATTTAATGCTGACTGCCAAAACCCAGCTATATGAGTTTTCTTTAAAAATATAAAATTAAAGTTTTGTAGAAGGTAGATGTGGCATCGACAACATTTTCTCCCATTTTTTTTCTGGCTGAGAACATTCACCAGATTAATCCAGCTTTCAAAAGCATTTGTTATTTCTTTCAACACTATCCTTTTGGACTTTCATTAATTCTACTTGTAATGACCAAAAGAAAATCCTGCACGATTCTCCCATAACTGAGGCTTGGTGCTATTACTGTCAGTGGAAGCTTTCTTTACCCCAAAATGTGTTATTATTATGCCACATACGAAAGCACCAGACTAAAGAACCGAAAAGAGAAGGAGTTTGCAGAAGGAAAGTTAGCGAGACTGGGCCTTGACCCAGGGAAATGTCTGCCTCCAGGTATTTTGAAACCCTGCTACTGAATGAAATTGCTTTTTCACTTTTTAGCTCCCATGGACCACGGTCTAAATGCCTAAGTGATTCATCAGCATCCCTGATAATTCTCTGAGACATTATAGCCTTGCTAATGCCTTTTGTATTTCTTGTCGCTTTCTGAGAAGGCGGGTTTGCAGGAGCAGCCCTGCGGGAGCAGCTCTCTTCCAGAGGCGCAGCAGGAGGGCGCCTGCCGGGATTGCCCAGGCTGAGCCGGGTACTCGCTCAGCCTTGTTCCTCCGTGCAAAATCGCAGCACCAGGATGGCTTTTCAGGATGGCTTTTCACTCCAGCAGTAGCACTGCTTTCAAAGCCCATTCATTATGGCCAAATAACAGATGCTGCATAAGCCTTACTCTTTGCCACTGTATTATAGCTCCTGGTGACCAACAAAACTGAGGACAGCAATAAGTTATGGTTTCTCTGTTCTCAGGCTACTTTTCTTCTCTGGGGTACTTTTCTGGCCCTTTCATTACAGTGGCATCTGAGCACCTCATTGCCTTTGATCTCTCAGCAGCTTCAAAGCCGTATCCAGAGTCGCAGCTGCAGCAGGCCACCTCAAGCACCACCACGGCACGGAGATCTTCAAAGCAGATTAATGCAGACACCGACAGCCCAGAGCTCAGCRTGAGCTCACTCAGCCAGCTTCTTGGGTAAGCTTTGCACCCTGTTTTGTGTCTGTAGTGCCATGCTTGGTCTGTGGTGGGCACCCAGTACTGTTCTGGTACACGTTGCCCTTCAGCTCACCATAGCCATTTTTCTGATGAGTTTGTGCAGGTGGACATGCTTATGGTAACCAGAAGACCTGCATCCATACTGTATTAGCTGTGGCAGTGCTACAGGACATCTGGAAGACAAGTGTCCTAAGGCCTGACATTTCTCCAGGACAAGAAAGAGGATAGTGACCAGTGCTGTGGTAGCTCCACATACTTCCCTCTGTGTTTTCTTTTTTATTTTTCTTGGTTGCTAATTCCCATTAAACAAAAAGCTTTCTACACCACAGTTGTTTGTACACAATTCATGTAGAAAATTGTTGGTCAATATTAAAACCAGCCAAAATAAAACCAGATCCATTAAATTCCTCTCCATCTCAAGAGGTCTGATTTCCAGTAGCTCCTTCATGTGGCTTTTTGATTTTCCCTCATGGCAGACTCTTTCTAATGTTCAGGAAACCTTYATATTTTCATAGAATCATAGAATCATAGAATCATAAAGGTTGGAAAAGACCTCTAAGATCATCGAGTCCAACCATCAACCCAACACCACCATGCCCACTAAACCATGTCCCTAAGCGCCTCATCTACACGTCTTTTAAATACTTCCAGGGATGGTGA
>JAYKAV010000999.1:1436329-1542226 GCA_035582835.1 Phoebastria nigripes | reverse complement strand
ACCAGTGCCCTGAACAGGCCGAAGTCTGCCCTCCGGAAGTCCATGGTAGCGGTTTTGCTGATCCCCCTCCTTACTTACTTTATTCATAGCTTACTTTATAGCTATGAATATAGCTTTATAGCTACTTCATAGCTAACTTACTTTATTCATACTTACTTTACTTACTTACTTACCCTACTTACTTTATTCATAGCTGCCTACATACATTCTTGGTTTGTTGTTTATGCTACCTACGATAATGCTCCTTTCATCTTAAAATACTGCACTGAATTTGTCTTGATTTTATGTTAAAGGTTACACTGACAAAGGCTGATAAAACACATGGAGTATTATTTGTATTTACTTATAAAGTTGCAGTATCCAGCATGACATCATCACTTCTAGAAAGTATTATCCCATAAAGATCATTTTGAAAGTGAATGCCATATCTCATTTTACTTTGACATGTAAATACATTTCAGCCTATCTATCTAAGCCTTTCCAGCACATCCATCACTACAGAAGCGTGCTGGTGCCAGTGAATCAAAGCTACAGCAGCAGTTAACAAGCGGTGTGCTAATTAATGGCTTAAGCAGAAAGTTGTAAGAGTGATTTTTCCAGACACTTCACTCAAAAGTGATTGAGGAGGAAATGCCTTTTTAAAATTTTTATATAATGTCACACTAAATGAACCATAAAGAAACAATAGAGAAAATACGTAGCTTGGAATTTATGAGAACATTTTACAACTATTAAAGACCACATTTAAATGTCTGGATTTTAAATGGAGCTGAGGGACCTCTGAAAACAGCTTTACCAGCAAGGTCATCTTTAAAAATGGAAAGGAAGAAAACCAGGTCCCAAACATCACAGTCAGGAACATAACAAAGCACAGAATTGCTAGACAAGAGAGGAAGAAAGGAAGCTAAAGTGCTAAGAAATCATTATACAGGTCACATTTATTCAAATCCAAGAGAAATGTTGACTGCCAGTCACCAGCAAAATGAGAAGTGGCATTACAGCTGGCTTTTAAACAAAACGTCTTTTGGACCAGTCATCCTCACTGGCTACTTAAAACTGCTGCTGTTCACAGCTTAGGGGTGTCATGTTACTGCATCTCAGAAGATGCAAATCTTGTCTCATGAGAAAACARTTCTCAAAACATTATTTTTTCCCGATGACATGTGGAAAGAAATTCCTCATACATATTGAAGCCATTTTACTTTCTTTCAAGCAGTTTCAGTCATATGATATATGGTATATCATAAAAAACAGTTCCAAAGTAAAAAACAGAAGAAAAAAATCTAAAAATTTTAAAAAGTATTTACTTTTAGGAACATTCTTTCTCCCATCTTTTCATCAACAAATTCAATTTCCATGAAATACTTTTACAAAGTAATTTGACTTTGATAAGACAATGTATTGACTTGGATTTGGATTCTCTGGCAACATTTCTCTCAAAGCTTTTTTTCAAACTGACCCGATCRTAGTAAACCTTATCCTTATTGTGTGAAAAATAAAGGTCCTCTTTGCTTTAAGTGAGGCAGTTAGTTCCCCATCCTCTCCAAAAAGACAAAACTCAAATCATTGTTTGAAAGGGAGTATAAAAAAATCTAACTATTAATATTTTTTGGCAAGAAACATAAGGCCAAGCTCTGTCACTATCTGAAAAATGGAAAGCAAAAGTGTAGTGGCAGAAATAAAACTTGTTAATTGTATTCTTGACTAATTTTTTCAGTAGCCCTGGCCTCCTCCCAGCCATGCAGAYTGTCATACAACAATCTAAGCAGTGTTGAATACACACTTGTCCTTCCCTTCCCAACAAATATTAGACTGTGGTCTGTCAGGAGAGCCAGGGTTCTTTGAGGAGCAACATGTCAGAATTGCACATTTGCAGGTGGTGGGAAAAGTAATGGGAGAACACACCCTTTGCATTAAATAATCTAGGAATCTGCAACTGCAATAATGATCATATATGAGCAGGGTCCCACTATATACCCAATGATGTTTTAGAGTTGTTTTGCACCACTGAGTCTTCATTTTAATTATTATTGCATGACTAGAAAGTGATTTTGTTCTACCTTTGAGTGAGGACTGAGAAAAGTCATGCAGCCCAGACTGGGGAATGATTTCTGACTCTGGGATTGAAAACTCACAGCCTTGTTTTGCCGCTAGCTGCGATGGGGAGCGCAGTCAGCTGGCGACAGGTCTGGGCACGCTGGGAGGCATTTCCCTGGGCTCTGCCCTGGCAGCGCTGCCCAGGGAGGAGAAGGACAGGACAAGGCTCTGCCGTTCTCTGGGACAGGCAGCAGCTCTGTCACTGYGTGGTGAGCTGTGAAGGCTTTCTGTGAAGGCTGTGAACACCCTAGTGTGACTATTGCCTTCAGTGAGCCAGCAAAAGAACGAGGAAAGCTTGCCAGATGTTCCTCTTACTTCTTTTCTTGCACAGCGCTCTGAGGGGGTGAAGGAAAGGGCAGCTTTCTGGCTGCTAAGATAATTCTCTTCTTGAAATTTGGTTTTGAAAGCTGTCTAAACATGTATACCTTTTACCTTCGAAAAAGACATTATTACTGAAGTTTTTACAGAATAGTATTAGCCTATTTCATATGCATTAAAGAGTACCACTTCATGCAAAGCTACAATAAATGTATCCAGAACAGATCTCAAAGGTAATTAGCAGTAATAATTGTTTGCCACCTTTTTTTTAGTCAGACATTTTCAAGCCCTGTAAATAAGTAGTGTCTAACACTAATAAATTATTTATTTTTTATATAACATTGAACTTGCCAACCATTTTTACTTATCAGTTTTTAAAGAAAACATTTTAGAGCTAGAATCTTGTAAAATTTCAGCCTGGAGCAGACTTCACCACAGTTAATGAGCTGTGAAAAATAAGATTCAGCTTGGGAAGGCTGCTAAAACCTTTTTGCAGCTGTAGCCTGTGCTAGCAGGCTATGATCAGTTAAAATAGATACCTCAATTAATCCTTCCTTGGAAATTGAGAAAATAACCTATATAGTTTCATTAAAAAAGAAAAATATTTGGCAGTTTTTCTACTGGGTTGTAGTACCTTTGTGGCACCAAGAATTGCTGCAAAGGCAAGGAGGGGACTTGCCTGCTGGGGAAATCCTGCTCTGGTCTGCTGACCCTTCCTGCCCCCGGCTTCCCTCTCCCCTGCCCGGCATGTGAGTGTGCCAGGGTGGGAGGATGGTGGAGCTGGGCCCAGAGGGAGCTTAGAAGCTCCCTGCAGTTCTTCCAAATCCTGGGACCTCTCTCCTTCCCACGTAAATGATGCCAGAGAGAGTGTGAGGGAAAGTCRAGTTCCTCCTCCTTCCCTCCCTAGTACTTTACCCCAGTGACTAGTCCAAAAAGTTGTTCTGAGCTTCATCTAAATGCTACACCCAAAAAATGCCATTCAGAGTTGTATTGTAACAACCATGGAGACTAAGGGAAGGTACTTAAATAATGAGACAAATACGCTTCTTTGGATATGGTTAATAAATAGGTTATTAAAAAGTAAAATGAAAAAGCAATCAATAGGGAAAGATTTTTTCCCTCCGCAAGTCCCTCTAGCAAGACAGTCAGTCTTTTTTTATTATGAAAAATAGGAAAAGGGGAAAGCCTGCTTCAGTGTTGCAAAAATGTTCCTGCTACTGAAAGGGATATTCTCTGTGGATCCTATTACAAACCAAAATGGTAGATATTTCATCTTTAAAATGGGATAAACCAGATCACCAATAGTATAAAGTGGTAAAGTGCCAAAACCTAGAACTGGCTGAAGAGAATTAATTACTGTACTGCTGGTTTTGACAGAATATCTTGTTATAAATCAGAATGCACTCAGATCAGTCTAATCTCCAGGAAAGAAATCCAGAAGGTTGATTTTCTTTTCTAGGTTTCTCACATGCATGTATATAAATTCTCACTTACATATGCATATGTATCTATGTATATGTAACATACACACATATGTATGTGTATCTATGTACATATTCATATATATATATATATAATGGAGAAAAAACTGAGATCTGGGAGAAAAGTATAGCCCTCAGTTATAACATGCTTCAGACTAACCTTGGCTACTTGTATAAATTGCAACCAAAGTCAGGGCAGGCTCTGATTGAAGAAGAAAAAGGGAGAGAAAAAAGGGGAAAGATGTGCCAAATAAAATAACWAGCAAGAAGAAAAAGACTCACAATAAAAAAGTCTGTAGGGCCTGATCAATACTTTCTTGCATTTTGAAAATGTCTTTATGTTGACAGGAGGGGGAATGCTCATTCCAATGGCAGTGTGAACATAAGGGACTGAGCATCGCGCTCCTTGCTGCCCAGCAAAGCAGGGGAGCTGCTTACTGCGTATTTGCTTTCTGTGCACCGTGTAACGTCGGACTGCCCCATGGCTACCCAGGGGTGAAGCTATGAAAACTCTGCTGACCTGAACTGATCACTTACTGTCCTTGCAGTATCACATCTCTAAAGCTGGGAGGAACTTGGGGACAGATGCTGATCATGTGTGAGCTCCCTCCTAGGCTTTAGCTGGATCATCACTGCTACAGGTAGGGGATCAGATCCGGATTTACAAGGAATCAAACAAACACAGTGTAGCCGATATATCTTACCCATGTTGTTTGCATACCTGACTAACACGTCCCAACACTATGCTTTGAAAACAATCTTGAAACACTTTTGTATATGTTCTACATGGTATTTGGCATTGTCTTCTTTTTTTTCCTAACCTGGAACGATAGTAATCTGTATTGGGAAAAAAAAYGCAAAAATGCAATGGTAAATTTAGGAGTCTGGCTTTGTTATCATGTTAACACCATGTTTACATATTTATACTTTTTCTTTTAGAAGACCAAACTATATCTTTTCCTATTTTAAATTAAGGTCATCACAGAAATGCAAAACAAAACAAAGAACAAAGAAATCAAAAACCCATTTACTTTTTTGGTGGGTGATCTAGTACAGTAAAATCTGTCATAAAGTTTTACTCAATCTTATGCTCTATTCACAATTTTTTGACTTTCAGATTTCCCTTCATTTTAAGACACGTCTAGGAAAAACAGAAAACAACAAACTGTCGCTACATTCACCATGTTGGACTCTCGTTCCAAATGTCATTTTCGCTCATGCTGCTTGGTAAGATCATATGAGAAATGACATAGAAAGGTCACAGAACTGTCACTTCTATATTAAAATGAAATAGCCTCTCTTTTGCCATGCTTCTTCACAATTTTCAGAACTTAATGTCAGTAAACGAGTGGCATACAAATGGCATTTATAAATTCAGTCCATTTTGTTGTATCTAGAAAACAGAAATGGAACTTGGCACCTTCTGGGTGTTTTCTTGATAGCAGATATTTAGAAAAATATCCGACTACATGAAGAATTATTTATCAAACTAAACATGTTATCTATACATAAACACACCTACCTGTTGCAGAGATTACTTTTATATCCCCATTTTCCTCCAGTCTTCGTGGCATATTGTAGCACTTGAAGCGCTGATAAAAATGATTGGGTCCTGCTGACCACAGAATGGGAAAAGTCAACTAGATTGAAATCCACAGATTAAAGTGAAAATAATTGCTAAAGTTGCTACTGTCGCTTGTACATATTTGCTTGGCAACACAACGTCCATATTAAATAGAGAAATGTAATAGATAAATATCGCTGTAGTCCAAAAAGAATGCCTTACACCACATAACTGGCTATAAACATTAGCACTCCGTCTTAGTGGGCGAACGCTGTTATGAGATTAGGCAACAAAATTCCCTCATTACTTTTTAGAAATCATACTAGCTGCTGCCTGTCAGCACCTAAGTATCTATGACCATCTGGTCCATGTGAATACATGTTTAAAGGTGCATGGTTATGTGTAGTGTGGGAACAGGTACAGTTCTTTAATACGTGGAAAAGGAGAGCTCACGCTCCAGGCTAGAATAGTTTCCTGACCTGCGACACAACTGAAAAACCCACCCAAAAGCAAAGGCAAAGGGCTGAGCGGTCACTGGATCCAGCTCCTGGTGCTGCAGGCAAGACAGCTAATGACTTCAGCAAACTCCATCCCAAACCGAAGCAGATCAGCTGCCTCCCTCCTCCTGGCTTGCCATGCAGCACCTACACTCAGCTTACCTCCCCTTCCTTAACGCCTAGCTCCAGCACAGCTACATATCAAAGTCTTATTTAAAATCTAGGTAACAAACAGTTACCACACATGTGTCTAAAAGACAGGAGTGCATTGCTCTGGCATTCTCAGTGTTGCTTTTCAAGCCCTCTTCCTTCTAGGTCTTCAGTTTCTGCTTCCTTCCCCTTTTGTTTCCCTGCCCTCCTGGCTGGGGCAGTCATCCTGTAATTTTCTCCTCCACCCATTTGCCTGCCTCCTTCCATTCTTCAGTGTCATTGCCATATTTTATATTCACAGCTATGAGGTATCATCACCCACATCTGAAAGAATTATTAAACTCCTTTTTATAGTCTTGCAACATTATGTGTCAGCTTTTTCAGCACTGTGGGAGTGGAATAGTAAGTCCTTCAGTATGAGTGTATTGAAGGCCTTGTATTTGACTGCCAGCTCTGCTGTCACACTTTCTAGCTAATACACCATTGTATTAGCTAGCCTATCTTCACGTCCATAAACTACATTCGTATTCCTACTGAAAATGTAATGTACTCCTACCCTGTAGAGTCCCTCTGCATTGCCTTAAATCTCCCATCTTCTGTGGTTCTCTTTCATTTGGCTATCCAAGGTTTTTACTGTATTCTTAATTTCCTTTGCAAAGTCTGGCAACTTTGACTTCCTCACTTCTCCTTCTCCCTAGATCTCCCTTTCTCTGCTTAAATCTCCAAGATTTAGCTGCTGTTGCAAATAAATCTCTTTTTCCATTCCAAGTAGGTGTTCTGCTTTGTCTTTGCTGTCCTACTGGAGGAGGATTTTTGTCCAATAATCTCTCAACTACTAATTTTCACATCTTACTGGGATACAGATTTCAGACAGCTTTTGCCTTTATTTTAAAAATAATCCCACCTGATTTTATTAACTGTTTCTCTTACATGCTAAAAGCTTGCCCTTTTGAAACAGAAGCTTACTATTTGTTGATGATATTTACACAAAATTGATGTGTGAGCTCTCAATTTACATCACTTCTGCCGTCATCAGTTTCAAACGAATCCCTTCACCAAAATTCATGGCTGAATGAACAGCACCTTTTGCTTTGGAAATGTTGAAGAAGTCTTTCACCTGTCACAACCTGCAGTGACTGAACCATCTTGGCAATACCTGTTCTCCAGTCTGCATTTGGGAAGTTAAAGTATCTCATGATGATACAGATCCCAGCAGTATTTATCTCTCTGGTAATATTTGTCTTTTTAACTTTATCCCTTGCCAGTCTGCTTGCGCAAAGGAGAGTCATAACAGGTGAATGATTTAGGACAGATGCACTCTTCAACACCAGCAGAAATTAATCTACAGTAATTCTCCAAAGTGCTTTGGCTCCAGATAAATTCTTGTAACTCCAGCTTTCACCAGCTTCCCAAACAGCGCGTGCCATCAGCCCTTGTCTCAGTCATGGCAGCTGTTTGGCTGTCCCTACAATAACTGACTCATCCTGCAGCAGAAATTCTAGTTCCTATTCTACTCTTCTGAGGTTTTCTAATCTTTCTTTGTTGAACAAACATTGCAGTTGTTCCTTTCTCCTTAAACCTAACTATGTGACATTACAGCTAAAAGTAGCTCATGGTCTCTGCTGCTGAACAATAATATTTTTTATATTAGCAAGGACCCTTTTTGATATTTCAGGCAGCCGGTGCAGCTGTAGGCTGTGGCATTCTGAATATTTTCTGTCTGAGTCCTTGGAAAACCATTCTGTGTTTAAGATGTACAGAAGGGTTTTCTTGATTGAAGGAGATACAGTGACAGATTCTGCTATATCAGGTCTCTACTATATTCTTTCTTTCACTGCTCAAATAAGGCAGATGAATGAGAGGTGGGGACTCTTCTTCTTATCAATATTTCCAGAATTTCTTGAGAGAAGAGTCCACATTCTTGAATTGAAAAGACTGGATTTTCAGTATTAGACTTTCCTCAATATTTGTGCTTGTGCATGCAGGCAGGTTTTTTCACAATGAGCAGAGAGAGAAATGGAAAGAACACTTTGCTGCTCCTCTGTCTGTAAAAGTGATTTTCCTGTTGCTTCTATTTGTTGGCTATTGACTTGGAAAAGTAAATTCTGGAATTTGGCAACTTACATCCATTGAAATTAGCAGCAAAACTTCCAGTCAGCTTAGCAGAGGCAAGACTTCCCCTCCAGAGTATGAGAGGGTCTTCCTCCTTTATAGCGTGGTTTGGTCTCCATTCTGCTCACTCAAGGAAGAAATAACAGCCCAGCAGGAGGGAACTATGGTGTTTGCTATGTCCACTGCCTGTCTGTGGCGTCAGGGCAGTGAAAACTCAAGTATACAGTACATATGAGATATCTAAGGGTAGTTAAGAACATATCAACATAAGCATCAGTAAAAACAGTTATGGACCAGACAATGGACTAGTCTCTGCAAGAGACAGATTTGCCAGGACCATCCCCAGCCATTCTGAAGTTACTCTGGGGTGCAATAACTGAATTGTCTCTGTTTTATAACCTCTAGCTCAAAATCACCTTGTACTTGAGGGCTGAAAGACAGAAAATATGACAAATACGTGTCATGGGAAAGCCACAGAATTACAAGCCAGTAAATCTGATGCCCATACCTTAAAAATCATCAGAAAGTACAAGAAAAATGGAAATAGATAAATAGAGAGTCTTTATTCTTTGCTGTTCTTTGAAGGAGACAAAAAGTGTGTGATAAAGGAGATCCACTTGATATAATCTATTTGGCTTTCCAAAAGGCTCTCAAAATCTCCCTCACCAGAAGGGAAGGATTAAAGAGCTGAAAACAGAGAATAGGAGTAGAAATTGAAGCTTCACTAAAGAAATACAGAAAAAACCCTTTGAGATGGGTGACTGGTCATTAAAATGGCAGATAAAATTCAACAAAGTAAATGTGAAATGATACAGAGGAGGGAAAGACAAATCATAATTTCACATATAACATGATGGGCTCTAAATTTCTGCAGAATGCATCTTGCAGAGTAATACACAATCCATGAGAACATCAGCTCAGGGAGTAGAAAAATAAAGCCAAATGTTAGGAACTATTAAGAATAGGGGGAAAAAAAAGAAAACTTTCTCTGACTGAGGTAGTTTCTGATTTCATGTTTGATCTGTCCTAGGCATCTGCTTTTGGTAATTGCTTGAGACAGCACACTAGGAACTTTGATCTTGCCCAATAAAGCCATTTTTAATGCTTTTACCGACATGCCTCAGTGAATTAAGCAATTTCTTCAGTAAAAAGTATAAAAAACAGACTTCTGTAAATAATGTAACTAAGCCTAATTACATCAGGCTTGTTTTCATTTCCTATGAGTATATATATTTTTTCAATCTATTTCATTTTTCTAATCCTAAATCGCAATGTTGTTTTTATTCCATCTTATATCCTCTATATTTATGTCTCCTTAGATGCTCCTAATATGTCCCTCAAAACCATGACTCTGACAAGGAAGGCCAAGGAATTTAAATCAACCATATTGAACTTGTCTGAACATAATTTGACTGGCAGCTTGTGTTAAATATTATTTTGCTCCCTGTGTATCCTTTTGATTTTACAACAGAAATTTCCCTGAAGCAGCACTTACATTACGATGCTTTCCCTAAGACAGGTTAATTGCTATTCTTTTTAATTATTCTCTACTCAGCTTCAGAAGAGCTGTCAAAGTGTACCTTTATGGTAATATATTTCACAGTAAGATTGGAATGAGAACTGGACCATTGAAAGAGAAAGTGAAAAAATATATTCTTTCTAGGTAAGTTAGTTTTTCTCATCAGCTACCTTGGAAGAAATTTGCACAGCATAATGCATTGCATACATCTTTTGCAAATATGCCAGGAACAGCTTATTGAGAATCACAAATAATTAAAATGAAGTTTGATAGGGGAAAGATGTAAGCATATAAAGACTTATAAAAATAATAAATTTTTTATTAGATGCAATTCATACAGAAAATCGGGCTCCTTCAAGTAGTGTCCTCCTTCTGACGTTCCTATGCCAAGCTCAAAATTAAACAAATTGAAAAATTGGTATAAAATTAGGTCCCAGCCTAGAAAATTTCTTCATCACTTTACTGTAGGTTGCCAAAGAACATTATCTGTATAATAAATCAGGGTCTACTTTGGCTCTTGCCAAGTTATTCTCTATCTTCCCTTGGCCTTTGAGATGTATTTTTTCTTTTGGCTTATGCTATGCTCAGTGAGGCACAGCTTTTCTGTTACTCATCTATTTCCCTCTGCACTTGAACAAACTAGCTTTACCTTGTCAAAGCCCACATGCCTCAGGAGTGTTTGAGTGAAAAGTTTCTTCTGAGACAGGCACAGACATTGGCAGGATGAAGCTTCATTACTATTTTAGGCTGATCTAGATCTGTCGTGTTATCAATGGCATTGTCTGCCCCTCGTTCCTGCTCAGTCTTTTATTACTGAGCCCTTCCTTGTGCCATGCCAGTGCTGATCTGGTCACAGAGATGAGTTGATTACAAATAAAATCTGTTTAAAAAAATCTGTTACTTTTAATGGGGTTGTCTCTCCAGCATGGCTCACCAGGCAGGTGGAGGAAGGCAGCTGGTGGCCCACGGGAGGTGTGACAAGGTCTGATTCAGGCTGCTTGAAAAGAGCAACCAGAGTCAGCACAGCTTTACTTGCCTCCAGGACAGTCCCTCAGCTCTGCTCCTCTTCAGCTGCAACGTTCAGCTCTTCTGTCCTCTTTGATTCCTTTCCTCACCGTCCCATTGGATGGCTACCATTTTTTAAGCACCAGAGAATGTCATAGATTTTAAGGACAGAAGAGAGAATTTTACATTTTGCTTACTCCAGACCTTTAGGTTTCATACACATAYCCTATTGTCATCCCCAAAGTGTTTGATTTTATAGGTTTAAGAGGTATATGCAGCACTTACAGGTCCCATTTCTTCAGCAGAAGTTGTAGCAATAGTAGACTGCAAGTGTGTGTACATCTGCTCAGCCTTGCATCTCTGACTGTGTCCTTTGGGTCTGCCATGGTGCAGGGAAGCCAAGCAGGTGTTGCGCAATTGCTATATCCTTAATCATGTCCATGCAGACTTACGTACACATCTGCAATACTCTCCAACTGTTGGAAAATACACACATCGGAAAAAGAACAGAGGTAAAATCAAGCTGCAGATCTTTCAACAGCCTCAAATCTTGAACCAGCCCTTTCTGCTGGGATTTAGACAAGTTCAATAACAAGGAACACAAAGTTAAATTACAGAAGTCAGTAAACTAATCAGAGGTTAATTTCTAAGGTCATGTCTGAAGTGTGGTTAAAGATATTTTAGTGACTTGCTCTTACAAAGCAAGCAATGCAAATACTGGATATATATCCCAGTTACAACAATCTTAGAACCTAACTGACGGTCTGAGCATCATTATTCTGCAACAGCATGACGCTGTGTTACTTCACCCCAAAGTGAAAGAGCATGGAAATAACCATGGACTAATCATAGAAAGGAGAAATTTTTTTTGTCAAATTGCTTTGGGAAAACAAAGTCCTACTGAAAACTTCTACTTTTGAAATTATTCACTTTGCTAGCATATGCACAACTTCAGACAGACAGATACTAGCTGACATACAGACACTAGTTCATAATATGTGGGACCTGGACAGAAAATAAAAGTTATTAAGGTACACTCATTTCCCACGGGAATTTATTCCCTTCCACAGCTCAGATGTTCAAGTTACGTATCTTATCCTGAGAAAAATATGCAATTGGTCAATGTATCTAGTGATTTACAGATACGGAGAAAGAAGTGAAGATTAGTGAAAATAACACAAATTAGTGAAAATAATCACACTGACTGATCCTGTTTCTTATGTGTTTTACATGACTTAGCTGATATAGTGATGCTGCTCCAGGTTCACATTACGGGGGGGACCAGATCAGACTGACTTTGGTTGTTGAAGAGTGGGGGTAGATGTTCTCGCGCAGCTGAAAAAGGCTGCATGCTCTCCTGAAAGTCTGACGTGCTCTTCCCCTGCATCGCTTCCAACCTTTTGGTGGAAAAAGTCCTTAAAGAGACAGAAATCGTTCTATGGCTCACTTTCACAACACACCTGGTCCCTGAATAAAATTGGCTATTAATTGAACTTCCAGTGAAAATATTTCAGGAGGGGGAGGGATTGGAGCTGGATGTCAAGGTTAGAAGTGATGCAGCTTCAGGTCTGTGCTTATCAAAGAGTTTGTCCATTACCTAAGGCTCTGCTAAAAAGTTCTTGATAAAGCACGTTTTCCATTTGTTTTCTTTTAAATATTAGCATACACTTGAATGTGACATAGCCTTTCAACAGGAAAATATGTGCCTGCTTAAATATTGAAGTTCCATGAAATAAAATTGATATTAATTTTAGATGTTTTAAATAGGTGGAAAATAAGTAGTTGTCTATCATCTCTTACTTTTCATAGCAGAAGCAAAATTATTCTTTTTTTTTAAGGAAAATTTGAAAGGTAGATTTTTTTTAATGTTGTTCTTAAATTTGCCACATTTTTTGATTTATAACTAACATGAATCAGTTTAATTGAAGGCAAAAGGACAGAAGGGAGATTATTTATTTTAATGGTCTGCATAATGATAAAATACCAGCAGAGACAGCATAAAAAACAGTGAGAAAGTATTTGTTGATGGGAAGGAATAGTTCCAATGAGAAAAGGAAACCCTGTCTTCCGGAGGAGAAAGGGATACATGAGAGAATAGAGAAGGAAGAATAGGCAAGTGAAAGATACCTTTTAAACATTTACCCAAGAGTGTGCAGAAGTGAAGCAATTTGGCTAAACTAGATGATGTACTTTTTGACTCATACCTGATGCAAAACCACACAACCAGTAGACCTCCAAAAAGTATAAATGGACATTGGTCTTGATACCTGAATTATGACTTGTCCGTGGTTCAGTTCTCCTTAAGCAAGAACAAAAACCCCGTAAGGATGGGTCGTCTTTCTGACACCAAGCCAGACCAGCTGCTGCAGGGGCCATGCCAGGGCCACTGCCTACCCTATGCGGGGTTTGAATCACAAGCAGCTCACACCTTTGAAAAATGTAAAGCATTTAGCATTATAATCAGATAATTTTTGCCAGCCCACTTGGAGGATATTTTTAACAAAAATGCATGTAGTACTATTCATTGTTCAAAATAAACATCTACTGTTAAACTATTAATGTTTTCATTGGGTTGTGAAATAAAAATTTATAGCCTTCTCGCTGCAATTTAATTTATTTTTAGGTGAAAACGTATAAGTTGGAGCAGATCAGCCAGTAGTTTCATCTATGTACAGGTTTTGTGTAAGAAAATTATTTCATAAGAGTACGAGCTTTAGAAATTTCCCTGAAAGTAAGCTAGTGAAGTATTGCAAGAGCATTTCTTAGTTGTATACTTGTGCCAAAACCAGTGAAACCTATTTCAAATTATACATAGAAAGCATTTGTTTTACTAATTGTTTGGATATCTCAGAAGCAAACTCAAGGCTACTCTTTGAATCCCTTTCTTTCTCTCTTTGCTCATAATCAGAACCATCCATCACATAAGTTAAATAAGTCTCAGCATTGCCAAGGAAACCGCAGCCCTGTGTTGTATGTCCCACTTATAATTTCTGGATACCCATGAACATCTTTTGCTGGGTGAGGTAAATGCATGGGGCTACTATGTCTGCATGTTGTCTGGGTCTCCATTTCTAGTGCACAGCTTCCAATGCCTTCTGCTATGGGGCAATGTGATGGTTTTGCATAAATAATCACTGGCATTACCAAAAAGCTCTGATATGTCTGAAACTAGCCACAAATATCTAACATAAAATACAATTCTCGCTTAAGCTGATCTTTTGGTAAGACAAAGTGAAATCAAACAACTGTTCAACATGTCATATCTTTTTCAATGTGTAACTTGTATTTTTCAAACCTGTACAGATAAACAAAAACAGAGAGGCCAGCATCTGGCTGAATTTGAAAATAGTATTTCTCTGAAAAATTAAAAATATTGTTTACTTACATGATTATCATGCTAATATGTTTGTTAAATGTAGTTTAATACATGCAAGCTTTCCTAATATTTTCTCTTTAAGAGGATTTTAGGAGATATTTTTGTTCTTATACATCTCTCTCAGTGCTCACTGTTATTAGACTGGTAAGGTTTTGTAAGAGAGCTCAAACCCACCCAGAGAGAAAGCCTTTAGGCTTAAGAAAGAGCAGTAAGTGCTTGCAAATGCTCTTGGTCTGCACCATTGTTTGTTGGATTGTACATAAGCGAACACAGATAAGTGAGCTTGCCTACTCCAGACTGTCTATTCCCGATTAGTAGGTTTAACTCAACAATATTACTTTTCAACTTTATCTTACTCTTCATCTCAAGCAGAAGAGAACAATCTTTTTTAACAAAAAGTAGTACATTTATGGAACAGGGTTTAACACTGAGACAGAGATCGTTTGATTGCAGAGTGAATCAGTTACACTTCTCTGCTTTCCACCTTCTTTCCTTAGCACAGTAGGGCTTACTCTGGAATAGAAAAGGTTCTACTTTTGCGCAATTTTTTGTCAACATTTTGTGGTTGTTCTAAGTCTGTTGTTTGGGGGCCTTTTCCATGGAATTTAGCCATTCCAATGACACTTTGTAATTTGCTTTGTTCAGGAAAGATTTTCAGTCATGCAAGTAGCATAAAAGCAAAGAATACAGAAGACCAAAATAAATGCTTTTCCAAACAGCGAGATGTTTATATAGAAGGCTTACCGAGAAGTGATGTAATTATGGGAGGAATCCAAATATCCTGTAGAGCTCTATTGGCCACATACAGCTTTAGCGAATAATGCTTCTTGTTGTTCAGAATACCTATTCCAAAAACAAAACACAACAAAACCCACATGAAAACTAGAACCCTTTGTCCTGCAATTTTCTGGGCCTCTAAAATGTCACAGCTAAAATGAAATCTGAAGTAGAAAACTCTCTGAACCTTCAGAAAAAAGTATTGTTTCAGTGCTTTTGTTGTCCTATTTCAATCTGTTACTATAAAAATTTCACTCAGGGCAAATGCTTATTTATTTGTATAATGATACTGCCCAAGTGTCACAGGCAGAATAAGGATAAGCATTGCATGTGCACTAAGCATTGTGTGCACAGACAATARAGGACAAGCTGTAGGAGACCAACTGGCAGCTAACACCAAGGCTAACTTGTAACCCCCTGGAACAAAGACAACGAGAGGAGACAAAACTTGATAAGGGAGCAGGGGGTGGAGAACTGAGCCTGTCCAAGGAATGTCTCAAACACTTGCAAGACCGGTGGATGGTGAACCCCAGGAAGGCTCCTCTGTAGAGAGTTAACTGGGTCTGGCCTTGGGAGAAGAAACATGATGACACCGTAAGTCAGCCAAATAAGGGAGTATCCAGATAAGTGCAAGAAAACAAGAACCGCTGATAAAACCAAAGAAACAACTACTTGAACTACGAATGAACTATCCTAACTAGCATACTAAAAAATCCATCCACCAGCAGGAAAAACCCGCTACCCAACAAAGCCCCTTCCCCACTGAATATGCGCAGTAAAAAGAAAGGACACTGTGACTTTAAGTGAAGACGAGGCATACAAGAACCAATAGAAGCGAACTACGAAACTACCCCTGTAGCAGAGGGGCAGTTTGAAGTCAACAGCGGGCATAAAAGGGGAAGGCAAGTGCCATGGGGGGACTTTTTTGGGAACTTGTGGGAACTTTTGAAGGAGCGCTCCTGCAGACCAGAGACCCCCATTGGCTGAACCAAAGCTGGAACCGGGACCGGTGATCTCTTTCTCTCTCTCTTTCTTTCTCTCGCTCTCTTCCTCTCTCTTTCTTTTATCCTTTTACCTTTTCCTAGTAAGTAACGCAAGGCATAAACTCCCACAGCAGTGGTGAGCAATAAGCTTTTCTGCTACCCAATTATTTACCAATGAGCCTAGCTATRGAGTAAAAGTCTTTGTTTATGTACAGACCTTGAGTGTCGTTTCACCTTAATCCATACCGAGGGAATTTACGAATCTGAGTCACCTCTCCCTCCACACAGGCGGGACGTGACACAAGCCCAGCAAAAGAAATGGCAACATAAGTGTTATTCAAATCAACTAAATACATATACTTAACTTTGTACTCTCAAGGAATATTGAAAATTAAATCTTTGCACAGGCAACAACTATTTTGGTTCTGTTCCATCTCTATTAGCAGTAATGCAATTCAACAGAGAGCACAATGCAGCCAAAGGATTCATCGCAATATTGGCAATAGTTAGGGGCTTGGAGGGTTGTTTCTTTCCCTCCGATAATAGGAACCTCTCACTAAGAAATACCATCTTTACTTCCATTTCAGGATATGTGACCTTCACATCTCTGATTTTTCTGTTACCTATTTCCTGTGTCATATTTATCATTTGCAGACACCCACGTTCCAGGCCAGGAATGCTATCATCTGGGGTGTGTAAGACCTACATCTTGTGGACACTGAGGTTGTAATTGAGCAATGGACTGTTACTTTCCCAGGACTGCAGTGTTCAATATATATGGCATTTCTAGTCCTTGCCAGCTTAACCAGAGCGTTTTATTTTTACGAGCGATTAATCAATAGGGATTGAAGTGTGCAATGAAATATCAATACCTGTAGGTAAGACGGTTTTCCACCTAGCCTGTTTTTATGGCTACTGTAGATCACTTTTTCCTCTGTTCCCGAAGTAACTGTCTTCTAGCAACTCGTTACTCAGACATACAGTGGAAAATGGAAACCCACCCACAGTGATGACAGAATATACAGTATAATGCAAATAGCTCCACATGTTAACTGGAACAAAATAAATTATTCGTATACATGCCAGGGCATTTCCAAGCAGGTTTCACCATTATAGAAGAATAAATCCAGTAATTCTTTCTTATAGTTGAAGAAATATCAAAGGAAAGTTGACCAGAGTACCCTCACAGTATTTTGTATAGAAGTCATGTCTTGGCCAAGGCTACAGAAGGCAGAAAAAGACAGCAACAGCCAAAGGTTGAATTATCATTGAAAATAAGGGGACAATACTTCTCTGGACAGTACATGAGAGGAAATCTCAGTCCCTGTATGTCACCGCTGTCACCCATTTTGTGGTTATATGTATTTTTCTGAACTTGAATTTGTGCTGGGGTTTGCTTTCTTCTGTAGAATTTGGCTGTGCTAACAGCATTGAATAAGCTCTTAGGTTTTAACCCTTTTCTGATTGCCTGAGGAGGCAGAAATAGCAGTGCAACTTTCCTGCACTGCAAAAACATGGAAACTTTAACCATGGGAAATTGTGCAGCACTCAAAGCTTTGACTTCCCTTCTCTGCTGGAACAGTGCGTTGCCATCAGTGGAGAACGTTCATAAGTAATGCCAAAATTTTATGACCAGATATTGTGCTCATTTTTTTTCCTCACTTTCAATAATATGAAAATAGAAACGGCAATCCTTCCTATAATAAGAATGTTTTGGGTTTTGTTCTTTTAATTTTTCATAGGTTTTTTTTTTCCTTCTGTCAATAGAAAGCAAAAATCAGGAACGTAGGAAGGAAGAAACTTCAAAAAACGCAGTGTGTGTAAATAAAAAAACCCCACAACTCTTTTCAAGCTTTTTTTTTTTTTTGCTCCTAATACATTTCATGTTTTTCCTCCTGGAAAGTAATGGTTCCAACATTTCTCCCACACACTCCTTTTTATTAATTTCTAATTTAAAAAAAAAAGAATGAAATGGTTGAGAACATATCTCCACAAACATTACTCTTTTTGTTTCTCTAACTTCAGTTCATCTTCAAATTTGCCCTTGGAAAAAAAAGGCAAGAATTAAAATAATGGAAAGATGCCAGAATTTTCCCCACATTCTTCATAAAAGATCAAACAGAATATTGTTTGATTAAAAAACCTGCTGATTCACTGTAATAGTGGGAATCTCCCTAAAACATTAGCTTTGAAAGCTATTTTTCTAGGTGTTCAACAGACTTGAGCAGACATGTCTACATTTTCATTGTATTTATGGGTTTTAACTTTTTGGACTAAGTCTAAAATCTAGGGGGTTTTTGTTGTTGTTCTTGTAAATAGAGGAGATTCTTGTATCAGAAAATCCCTAGAAAAGTGGAAACGACATATGCTGCCCTGTGCTGGCCTATTCCAAGTCCTGCTGCACAACAGCCTTAAAGAAAGACTTTTCCTCCTCTGCATAATGGGAGAAGGAGGATTTCCATTATGGTCTCTCACAACAGAGAGACTAGTGAGCAGTATCGCACGAACTCAAAGGATATAATTTATGTTAAGAGTATTGTGGCCCAATGTTTTACAGGAAACAATTTATTATAGCTATTCTGCTATACAGTAATTTTACGGTTGGAAATTTCACAGGAGACAGAGGCGTATTCATTTCCATGATTTTCCACATATAAAAGTTAATGACCATAGAAGCCCAAACTTTTTTTCCAAGACTGGGTGCATGCAACACTAAGTGTATTGGGCCCCATTTATATCACCTGTATGAAAGCACTCCTGGCTGAGTTCGGCATTTTCCTGAGGAGGTCGGTGGACTTTATAACAGTGTCTGAATGCATCTCAGAAAATACTGACAGCCAGCCAAAAAGAGATGGAAATACCTGACCAGGAGATGTGAGCTATAAGAAAAGAAATCTGCTCAACAGTTTGAGTTCTATGATTGGTATTGGAAAAAAAATTCATGGATGGATCTAAAACCAACGAGGTATGAACGTAGTTCACATTAGAATGAAATTTTGGTTGTAATCCCAAACCTGTTGAAGTCAATGGAAGGACTCATAATGGCTTCAAAGCATGTTGAACTGTGGCATGGTTCCTGAGCTGCCTTTGCGTTATGGAATCGCAGGAACATATGACAAGATTTCAACCATCTGCTGAAATCATTGCTCTAATAGAAAAGTCAAGGGTGCATTTTAAACCATTTTCCACTTAATACAGAATTGTTTCATACAAAGTGGAATCTTTTCTTTTAAATAAGGTGTCAAAAATGGCTTTTTATATTTATCAAAGAAACATCTCTGTAGAAATACGTCACATTTCAAATTGGCACAGAGTCGCCATTCTGTTTCAACTTAGAAGGTTTCACAGTATTTTTCCAAAATACTTATTCGTCTGATCTCATTTATGTGTTAAAAATCATACACTGCATTTAAGTTATTTTGACATTCGGTCTTTTTTGTGAATGTATAAAGCACATTTAACCTAGTTTCAAAAATATATTGTGTGGCTTTCTTTGACTGCAAATGATTTGTTTCTTCTGCAAAAGCAAAACACACTGTGATGTACCTTTATGTGTGTTCTGCTGCAAAGCTCACTTAGTTTTATGACTTTAGCATTAACTGCTCCTGGAAGGAGGTCACATGGAGTCTGTTCTCTGCCCTTAAAATAAAGGAGACTGCATGTAAGAATCAAAAGTCTGTATCCAAATGCTAAACTGCATGGAGTTAAATCAAAACCACCATGTCCAAATCGTTTTGGTTTATATCAAAATGAGGACTCTGGAACTCTAAATATACTATTTTAATATAATTTTAATATATTATAATGTTAATATTACCATTTGGGGGCCTTATATTAACATTTTGGGCCTTAATGTTAACATTTTATGGTCATGGTGAACATGACTTTGGTATCCAGTCCTCATGTTCACTTAATGTGCTTCCAAGTATCGCTCAGAAAGGACACAGATACTGTCAGGGAGTAAATATGGGAGTTTTAATCTAGAACATATGTTCTCAGAACCAATGGTATTATTTAGTGGAGCCATTGCTTTTCAATTTACATGTGTCGATTAAATAAGCATAGGTTTAAATATCAGCAGATAGAGCGGAGCTGGGGTACAGCAGTCCGGATTTCCTATTCTAGCAAAACAGGCTTCGAACAGAAGAAATTTGCAGCTGTTTGCAAGGACCTAAATATATGAGTTTTGAGTTATTTTAAACCTTTGCTCTAGACATTATAAAACTTTGGCAATAAACACTTCTTGGTTTGGAAGAAGGCTGCCATAGTTTTAGCTTAATGGTTGGATTCTTTCCTAGTTTAGCCCTTTCAATGTCTCTCTTATTGTGTGGGAAGTTTTGAAATCCCAGAGAAAACAACAGTCATTTAAAAAAATACTATGATTTCAAAAATTGCATCACAGTGAAAAAGAAGACTCCCATCAACTACCATGGATTTCAGATCAGGCATGTATACACAAATCATAATTTCTTCACACTTGTGCCCTTTTGTAAATCAGATTCCTTATTTAAAGGGACTGATCACAAATTGAATTGTGTAACATGGCTTCAATAAATTTCTGTCTGAAAACTGAACCAGCCAGTAAGTTTTTACTGAATGTCAAACTTGGAAACTGTTCCCACAAACTTCTATTTCAATGCAATACCAAATGATGCCACAATTATTAGGTACTGTTATGATCACAAAGCAAACACGCTTTTGTCCTGCTCTGACACCGTGCCTGGTCCGACCCAGGCCTGCATTGACTCCCTTGTATTACAGACACACTCCTTCTCCCACTGAACATTTCATGCATCATGGAATGTGTATTTTAAAGGGAAGATTATACTATCTGGAAGCAGCTTCCACTGCTCCAGCAAATGCTCTAGGGTTTTAGAGGAATCAATATTTGCTGCATAACCAGAAAAGGGATAGTTTAATAAAACAGGTGACATAGCAGCTCTGAAAAATGAAGCTGTTTGAAATAAGGATTTGTATTAATCAGCTAAAGAATTGCTCCTGGGATTTTCTGCTGGAATTATCACAGACAAACTGAACAGAAATGACTCTCAAATCCCTATTTCTTACCATTTGTTTTCTTTTTCAACCTGACTTCTACTTTCCCATTCTCCACATGTAGTGTTCCATCTTCCCTGGTTCTGCTTCCGTATCTTTAAAATTCTTCTTCCTTTTGTTTGTTGACAAGCTATCATCAAAAAGCTATCAAAAAAAGCTATCGTCTTTTAATTATTGAAGTTTTAGCCTTTTTCAAATGTCTTTTAACACCTCAAAACAATAAAATGTTATAGTTATTAGTAGTTCTCCATTACTTAATAAAGACAAAGTCCACCTCAGTTCTCACTCTTCACATCCTCCTTAGGTCTCGCTGTAGCTTTTCTCTGTAGAGCCAGACATGCCCACTGAGCTATTTCCTCAGGAGAGGAGAAGCAGTCATTAAGCAGATATTATAGTGATTGGGAGGCTATGGGTATTTTTATTTATTTATTTCATTAGCTAGCATGGGCATCCCAATAGTTGTTTTGTCTTGTGATATTCTATTGTCAGACTTCAAAGAGTTATAGCCAGCCATTAACTGTTTAAGCTTGTTTAATTCAAAAATGTCCTTGGTCTGGGTCCAGTTAGTCTGGAAATATTCTTCCCAAGCTTCGCTTAAGATCAGTGGCTTAAAGACACTATGGGCTGCGAGCTTCCCAGGCAGTAAGGCAGCAAGACAGCAGAGCAGTCTCTATTTACCAGTCTACAGAACCAGGCTCCAAGCAGAAGAAACGTGCAGGTGTTTGCAGGGACCTAAATATTTCTGGGTTGGTTTGTTTCAATCCTTTGCTCTGGGCATTACAGAACTTTGACAATAAGTAATTTTTGGTTTGGAGGAAGCTGTTTTTAAATCACCTTCATTAATGTTATCAGATGCTTGTAACAGAAAAGTGTTAAATTTAATGGGATAACCTGAACTAGTCTGTTTAGTAAGAGAAGGGCTACAGAGCAGGCTGTCTGCTACTGGTGGAACCCCATGATTCCACCCCAAACTGGCCAAAATTAGGTAAACCTTCCTCCACTTGCTCAAGTAGCCCACCCTGGCAAAGTGACCTGTAACTCATTGATTTCACAGCAGGTACTGAAAGTGATGAGTAATGTGTGAAGCTTCCTGACTAACTGATCAGGAAAAAACTGAGCATTCTTTAGCATTGCAATAGCACTGGCTTACTAACAGTATTAACAAAACCATGAGATGTATTTTTACATGTCGTGTGTTTCTTAATGGGTCTTATTTAATTGGCTTTGTGTCTCAACTGGGCTCTTTTTCAAACAGGATAGCTCATAGGTCACAAAGTAATGTGTTTAGTTAACAGAGTATTTCTAATGATCTTGTATAATAGCCCTTCCAGTCTTTGAAAATGTAGCTGTCTATGGGGCTCCTGTAAGGGAACAAACTCACTTTGCACGTCTCGTATATCACGCTATGAAACATAACAAGCCAGGGCTGCTTCTGACTGATGCAGAGTGAATAAACTGAGCCAGGGCATACATGTAATTTCATGGCAAAGCACATCAGGGACAAAGCAGAGCAGACATCTGTGGTTTCTGACCCTGTCAAAGTGATTTATTTCCCTGAGAGCTAATGGAGAGAGAATGAAGTCCAACTAGATAGCAAATCCAGATCCCTGACCCTCCGTTACATGGGTAACAGGAGTATTGGTATGTTAGCAATGGTGTTACTCATACTAAATTTTACCAAGCTACATTGGTGTAGAACACTTTTATGAAAATGTTTTCACAAAAGATCAAAAGTCACCATTATTATACTATTCCCTTGTGAAAGTCGTCACTGTTATTCACAGAATTTCAGCCCGCCCAAAGGCAGCGTGCCTGACCATGGCAGTGCTGGAGCTAGCAGCCAAGGCTGCTGAAGCCCAGTGAAACGCCTAGTGTATGCCTCCCTCCTTCTTCACTTACATATTAAAGTTACAATTATTTTTGTTACTTGACAAAAGCAGAGACTACTTTATTCAAAGAAAGCCTAGATTTATACAATGGCTCTTATAATAGCCATGGCTGGCTGTGTCATTACTAGTAAAGAATCAAAGGGCTTTGGGAGAGTGTGCTGCTTTGACGTGGTACCATCCTGAATGGAGACAGCAACTATTCCAGCCCTTGGTCTCTGAGACTAATTTCACCAAAGACTTTGTTTTTATAGAGAATTTCAGAAAAGTCCCAGCAAAAGCTTTCCCAACCCCTTAAGGGGAAAATGAAAGGTGTTTTGTTTTTTTTTTCATTAAGCATTCCTTGCACACCATTAAACCCCCCCTCATCTGGAAGGCTCTGTAACACACATGCTAATAACACGCAAACCTGCAAAATGTGTTAAAAGAGAGTTAGGCAGGGGGTATGAGTGCAGCCAATACTGGTGTTTCAAAACATAAAGTGAATGATGAATTGGATGATGAAGTTTTATGCTCTGTATTGTTCACTTAATATTATTTCACTTATCATTTCCCCTTTTTGCTGCAGAAAACTCTCACCCCTTCCTGTCATTGCAGTCCATTATAGTGTCCTAGCATTGTAGTCCATCATAGTGTTGCTTTGAAGTGCTTTAAGTCAGTCTCTCTGATTGTTCATGAGTCTTTTACAAACTATAGAAAATCCTCAGCTTTAATTGCAGAGTATTTAGAATTTGTGAGTTCAGTAAAAGGAAAGGGGCAAATGAGTGACACAGAGGAAGCTTTGATGCCTTGCACAGATCTCATGGTGCTGTTTACAACTTAGGCTGTCTAATATTTGTTCTTAAAGAATTCTTTTATTTTATTTTTAATTATAAAAACTTTTTTTTTTTTAGAAATTGGACAGAAGCGGCCTGCTGTAGGCTTACAAAAATATGATTAAAATAAATTAAAATTCAGTTATAATTTTTTCCCAAAAGTTTAACTCTCAAAGTGAGAACCATTTAACTTGGGTATGGAGAAATGTGCTTCCTTGTTATTTCTTGTGAATAATCCTCAGGTAGTTAAATGTGCCACAAGAATCTAAACATAAATATTTGACACATAATATTAAAGCAGGTATACATGTCTTCTGGGGATTCCTTCACCAACAGGAGTTCACATTCAAGGTCAGCTAATTGCTTCTGTTACAGAGAAATACCATAGTTAACACTGTGTCTTAGGGTCAAAGGGCTCCAGGTGACATTAGAAACTCCTTTGGACAAAGCAGTGGCCATGCACTAGGAGGCAGTCAGTCTCCCATCACTTTAAAGTCTAAATAGACTGGACAAACCAGTGCCAGTGCCTGGGAAAGATGAAATTTTTCCACTGTCGTGTAACTGAACAGTGCCAAAATTAGGAAAACAAAGTCTACAGGAAATCTTGGTTATTTCAGTTTTATAATAAAAAAGCAAAGTTTTCATGTTTCTAAAAAGTGTTACTAAACTGATCATATGTTAAAATAAATGGGACTAGTTTGCAGGCTGACAGAATATTCCCTGGCTGGCAAGGTTTTGTTTTGGTCCCCCCCCTCCTCATTTTGGATTTGACGTAGCCCAACCCATAGCGAGCCCTTGGAGCACAGAGATAAAACACCCTGGCCCCTTTTCTCCTAAAGGACTGTTGGGCACAGAGGAAACAGTTGTCTGACAATGATCAGTAACTTCCCATGCATGGGTACAGTATCGTTGACAAGTGTAATAGTATATACATTTTTGCTGAAGCGCTAAAGTATCAGCACATTCTTTGTAGTTTGTGAGTCGTAGTAACTCCATGGCGGGTTAGCAGATGGTGAGCTGAGTGAGACAGTGTGCCATGTCTCATATATTTTGAAATAAATGAGAAATATTCTCTATAAGGAAAACAGAGCCACACTATTTTCCTTTGAAGGCAAATCCTGGTCTTTCTATATGACAGTATGTTGACTGAAAGCAGGGAGAAGACAAAAATCATTTTAAGGCATTACATAGTCCCTGCATCACTCAGATCCACTCCATGGGCTTCTACTCCACCATAGTCTCAGCTTGCCCAGTCACACCTTCTCCAGCATTACTCCTTGCAATCCTATTCATACGACGCTGACAGTGTTTACAGGTTATCACTGACTATACCATTCCAAACCCTACTTTTTCAAGTATTGCAAAAAATATACTGTTGGTGCTGTATGTGCGTAAACATGAGAAGGCACTACAGTTAACCCAAAGTCTAATAAAAATATACTTTACTTGAAAAATATGCTTTGCTGCCTTTTGAGACACCAGTATGAAAAGCTGTTAAAATTGAATGCATGTGCCAACTGTTTAGACCTACAAAGTATTTTAAAGGAAAATAAGTGTCTTGCCAACTGCTTTAAAAACAAATGCTGCCAATATATTTAAATAGCTAAGCATTCATCTTCCCTTACTTCAGTGCGTAAACAACTTGCTTAAAAAAGAAGTCAATATCAAAATAAAGACATAATAGGGAAGTAGCAGCTTTCTAAAGGGGGCACCATAGTAGAGACATCCACACAGATGTGGGAGCTAATGCAGCAAGCATCTCTGAGGAGTATATTGAATCTGGAACACCAAAAGAAGCTTTTGTTTCTAAAAGTGTAATATACAGAGACTGAGATACACAGCATAGTCTCATTTGGTTGTTATTATTGCTTTCTTGTTTTGATCTCTGTAATGTGTTTGCCAAATCATTTAGTCATTCTAATCTTCTTGTCAGCCTACTTCAGTGACAGCTCAGAGTACCCTAAGATTATAAAGTTTCCAAAACATGAAAAAGAATACTCACATAGCTCAGCACTGGTTTTCAGTGCTGTTTCAGACCTGAACAGAGTGGTGAGACAAAGAAGTCTCATAGGATTTTGAGAATAACATATTTTTAGCAATTTCAGTGACATTACACTTGAAACAAATTCAGTCTGCTTGTTTAAATAGCTCAACAAGTCCAAGTCCAAGTCTCTCTACAGTGTTTTCATAGATACATAATCTACTGAAGAACAGCATGATAATCATTGACTAGAGGAAAGAGAACCAGGAAAGTCTTCTAAGAAAGAAAAGTGCTTCTCTTAAAGAAATAGAAAACAAGGTGGAAAAGAAGATAAGAGCTGTGACAAAGAAGAATTACAGACCCTTGGCAAAAAGGGGTTTTTTTAATCTGTTTGGTAGCAATCTGAACCTAAAGCAGGCTCCTTTAGGCTCATTGTGAAATGTTTGCAGTTCTGGGCTAGCTAAGCCTAGAAGGTGCTATTACACATATCTGATTGGCAACTTTACTAGTGCAGGGAGTAAATCAAAACAAAAGCAAATGAAAGGTAAGTAGTGTAAATGCTCTGCTGCTTTTTATGATGTTCCTGTGTAGAAAGGAATTCTTTTAGTGCAAAAATTATATTAAAATTAAAAGATCACAAAACAGTGATAATATCACCGTGCTGTCTATTTGCAGATCATTGAAAAAACCAGCATTTTCCAATCAATTAATGGGTTATTTATTACTAATGCTGCTACTATTATTTTATACTTCCAGGTACTCAAAATGGCTACAAGGACATTTCCTACAGAGTTTATAAAGCTATCACCAAACCACACCAAAGGTAGGCTTGCCCCCAGAATTTCATGCCAAAAGACTCAACTTACTTTCTCTTTGTTCTCTTTGTATAGCACATGCAGGTTGAATATTTGCTTTTTGCATCAAACCCAATTGCTTTTTTTAACCACAAAGTTGTCTCTCTTGAGCAGAATTTCCTTTCAGAGCATTGCACTGTGATATTTGGCCAGAGCACACCAAGCCTGCAAACGTGCACCGTTTCCTCAGGCATCTGAATCTGGGCCAGGGAAGGATTCACCAGGAGGACTATCCATGCTGCAGCTCCCTGTTTACATTCCCAGTGTCACACACACACTTTGTCATGTAGAAAAATGAGCATCCAGGGGGGTGCCAGTGCCAGGCTCCCCTCAGTTTAATTTGAATGGGAGCATATCTCTCTCTCTCTCTCTGTCATTAGCCACTCATGGACTACGTGAACGGCACTCCACCTCAACAGGGCAGGCTCGTGCCTCTTTCACACTAAACAAGTCATTTTGCTTGTATCTTACAGCCTGTGGCAATTCCTGCTCCAGTGAGATGTAATATTTACGCTGGGGAAACCTTCCAAAGAGCTGGTTGTTTGAGCTGCTCAGTGACAGAAATGTCCTTCAGACCGATCTGCCATCCTTATTTTAATCACTGCATCTGCTTCGTACACTACATACCACTGTATGTTTCTTTAAGCCTACAGCTTCTTCTATTGATCTCCTGACTCAATAATCTCCACGATCCAAGCTTTCTTCTTAAGGATCTGTTTTCTCCATGACGGATCAGAAACTGCTGCAGGTATTGGACCTATATGTAACCTGTACAGAAATCACCAGGCTGCAGTTTTTGCTCTTTCTGGACTCCACCTTTGCCTCAGGCATCAATGTCGTAGTGAAACCTCAAGATACTTACTTTCTTGCTTCACAACTAAATTTTTATCCTGGCTTATTTACAATCTGCTCCTAGACCAGTTTTTTTGAAAAATGGATTCCCCATCACCTCGGTACTCTGAGTCATTAAACTCATGATTAAGACAATCTGGCTTTAAGTTCCTAGATCTGATCAGGATCAAACCCATTGCCTTGACTGTACCTGAACAAAGTATTCGTGCCATTTTCTTCTAATGCACATAGCCTGAACCACCACCCGACGGGTGCATCCGACCCAGCCGGGCTGGCAGCACAGCCCAGTGGCACTCAGTAACCCCAGCATGCAGCAAATGCTTTCCGGGCTGCTTTGGAGCACACAAATTGTTTAGATAGTTTCAAAATCTATCATCACCTCTGTCCCTGGATCTCTAAAGGATGGGCAATCTCTCTGAAGTCTTTGAGGCGTCATGACTGAGCGCATGACAACCTAAAATCTGTCATAAGAAATCCACTGTAAAGGATTTTTTTCTCCCCTCTCTGCAATGCTGAACAGGCATTAGTGAAGCATAACTGTTATGTAAAAAGTCCCCATGTTATATATAATTAGTGCATGCATGAGCAGACAATAAGGTAGTTAATATTTCTGCTTGATACCTGTATTGTCATGTGTGATTAACCTTTCATAACTTTCAGAGCAGCAACACTATGTGATAATGSCAAAGCAGAAAAGGGCTAGGAGAGAATAAAGATATTTGTGTAAAAGCTGATGCACTGGCTCCTGAGTCCAGAGCACTCAATGGTGCAGAAAAAATACATGTTGAAGTACAGGTCAGCAGACTGGAGGTAAACAGCTAAGTAAGAAGGAAAAGAACTTGGCAGACCAGACTTCAAATAACAAAAATTGAATATGAATCCTTAAGTAAAACTGTAGAAGACTCACATATAAGTGAAAAAGCTGACAGTGAAATGGATGTTCTTAGCTGCTCTGTACTGTATGGACCAGAAAGGTTACTATGGTGATACTAAATAAAAGAGCAGGAGAGTCCTTATGTCTTTAGTATAAAAGACATATTTTGCATGAAACTGAAAGTGTGAAAAGCTCTCTGAGATGCCAATAAAGATAACATTCACATAATTTAGTGAATTTAGATTCAGATACATTTAAATTGCTTACTTAGGCTCACAGAAAGTGAATGTCAGCACTGGGACTAAAGCCGAGCAGTTAAGACTAGAGTAATATTCAGAGGCCTCAGACAAGATGAGTGTCCTATTGCCTCAAATATAGTGTAAGAAATATCACGGTGTTAGGACATGGGCTATGGAATCAGAAGGGTAAAGTCTTTCTAAGGACACAGAGACAAAAGCAAATCACAGCCCTCTTTCTCTGTCTTAATAAGAATTTCACAGATTTCATATATCACTCCTTCTGTACCTTATTTTGTTACGTGCTTTGTTCAGATGCCTTGAGCTAAATCTCAGTTGTTGACTTTTCTACTGGCCTGTTCTTGGAAACCTTGTTTCTAAAGATTTTTCTTCTGTATTTTAATATCTACCACAGCAGATCACCAGAGCCATAAAAACCAAATTTTTTAAGGAGAATGTCAGGTGTGTTTGTGAATACTTCAAGAAAATACATAAACCTAATATCATGTAAAATTATTTCTTTGGCTGCTGCGTGTTTTAGTAAGAAGCAGGCAGTCATCTCAGGTATAGTGAGAAAAACATAAGTCTTCACAACTCTGACATTTTGCTAAAGAGTTACTTTTCTAAGGAGTTATTCTAGTAACTCCTGGTACCAAAGGGAAGGTCCAGCTTTTGAATGCACGTCTTTGTCCACTGGCTAGAGGACACTGGTAAGGCCCAGCATAATCCTTGAGAGGTCACACAAGGATAAGACTCACGTCCTTAGCCAACATCCAGGAGCTGTAAGCAAATACTGGAGAGAGCAAACAGTATTTTCAGTAAAAAGAGACTGACTTTCGTGTCTCTGTTTACAACTGTCTCACTTCTCAGTGAATTCACAAACCTCAAACCTCGCCTCTCGGCTCGTCTTCAGGCTTTTGCAGGTATAAAAATTAGCAATACCTTTGCAGCTGACAGGATTTCGACATAAGTCATTTGGCACCTAAATGCTGAATCCGTTCTGTCAGGCATAAAATATTTATTATGATTAATTTTTTTAAATAATAATTAATTTTTATGCCCCATATTAGTCACCTGGAAAAAAAATTATCTACTTTTAGTGTTATATGCATAACTCTAGACAGGCTATTTTTTTTAGCAAGAGGACTAAATTTTTTAGAAAATTTTATCAATGAGTACACAAACAAAATTGACATAACATCAGCTTATATAATATAGCTTGTACCTCACCATTTCTATTACAAATGTGATGCCAGCAATTCTTTTCATCTTTTGCAAAAGGCTTTAGAAAACACTTGCAAAAATATTAGTTAGAAATTTAACTCCTTAGTGAACTGAGAGGACAGATATTCCCTGTTTACAAGAGCTTTACATTTGTATTCTGAAAACCCTCCTGTTTAAGATGTGTTTTGTTTTATTCTGATGAGCAAATGTTTTAAATGCCCTTGTTCATCAACAAGATGATCAAAAAATTAAGGTTCCTCTTATGTTCTTCTTTTTATACTTAATGTCAAAGAAATGGTATCCAGCAATTGCATATAAAAAGCTTTTAGCTCCTATGTACCTTTTCTGGAGCCACCTACTCCTGCTAATATCCTATTGATTTTCATTTTCAAAATGAATATATTCAGCTGCTTCTGTATAATAAGTGCAGCTTTTTGACAAATACATGCAGAATGATAGCTCTGCTGCACTTATGAGTCTTGTTTAAATTAGATCCCAGGTAAATAGAGACAGGCTGGAAAAGAAAGTATTCAAGTTCCAATGGACAAAGACGTAATTAATAAAGTGGTTTGCCAAAATACAAGTTCAGGTCGAATTTGCAAATTCAATTTAAAACATGCATTCTAAAAGGATCATTAGCCAAATAAATAGAAAAAATAAGCAGGAAAAAAATGAAGCAGAACTGTTATGCAGTAAGGATGGTATAAAATTTAAAGAATTTTAAGCCCAAAAATGAAATGTAACATGTGCCTACATTTTTAATAAAGTTGATAAAGTAGAATATGGGGACAAAACTATGGTAGGCTAATGAACTGCAACTATAGAAATTAAAATTACCATGTCCAAGGTTCATCCAAGGCTAAAATTTATGTGTTCACACAAGGAATCTCCGTCCAGAATACTGAAAGAACTGGCACAGGATCAAACCTGAGATGCCTCGTGGCAGAGGAAAAGCAAAAGCAGAACTTCCATTTACAAAAACGAGAAAAATAGCAGTCCAAATCACTGCCTGATATGTCATCACCATCGAGACCAGGATGAGTTTACCATAAAATAATGAAAAAGATCTATAAAGAAAAATGAGATTAAAATACAGCATGTGATTAATAGTGATCAGTTGTATCAAACTCATTGAACTGATCCTTGAATGAATGTTGAAGATTTTTTTGTTGCTGTGTTCTATTTTTTGAAGATGTGAAGAAGTGAAGAAATGCAATAGTGCTAGTGTGCCTGGACTTCAATAAATACATGGGAAATAATTAATTTGGAGGAAACTAGTGGTTGTATCATAAGAAAAGAATTGGTTAGAAGAAGTTTTGCCAAAATGTGAAGTATTGGACTGGAAGGGCATTAAAACAGAGTGTGCCTTTAGGAGTAGTAATGGGCTCCGTCTCATTCAGTGTCCTGTCAGGGAAGATGCTTTATAAAGCCCTTACTACTGAATTGTGCTGGGGATGCAACACTGGGAGAATAGTACATACCAAGGAGGACAAGAATGTCATAGAGAAGAAACACAATATGGGGAATTAGATTGATTAAAATAGAAAAAAGTATAATTACAGAAAGTACTTTTATAGACTACAGCACTTTACCGATAAAAAGTCAGTGGAAATGTGAGAAAGGTGCCCTGGGCAGGATGCCCCATTTGAGAAAGCAGGGCTTTTACTAATGATAAGAGAGACTAAGACCAAGGCTTGGTAAAGACTGAGAGTGTGTGACAGGAGCAGGGGCACAAGTATTAAACATAGGTTTGAACTTTTCCGTGGAGCAAGTTCTCAAGTGGAATAAATTAAAAAATAATTTAAATTAGATTTTCGATAAAATTTTGGTAATATTATCAATGGTATTAAATAGCATAGCTGTCTGTTTTAGGAAGAGCCTGGAGCTGGTATTCCTATATTAACAGCTAAACCCTCAATGTGTTAAATAAGGCCAAGATATCATGCAGAATACAGTAGCTGTAAAGTCACAGTAACATAAAATCACAATACTCTAATGAATGGAGGATTAAAATTTTCATCTTTAGAAATATGAAATCAAGGAACATTCACCTTTTTCAGGAAAGGCTCTGTAACTGCCATGCCATGTCCCCTACTATTTGCAGCTACGGTGTTTACATGAGAATGGGGCAGCCTTGGTTTCCAGTTTGTATTCTGCGGGAGTCTCTCAGGGCTGCTGAGAACACCTGTGGAATCCAGGAGCATCCCAGCCAGCCAGCTGAACCACTTGCATCTGTTGGCTCTCATATCCTACCATTGCCGCCTTCTACTCTGGGCAGATTTGCAGATCTGTGAAGGCTGCACCTTCATTATAATTAGAAGACAGAAGTAAAAAATGGGACCACTAAGCTATACAAACCTTAAGAGGACATGGATAATATTTAGCTATCAATTAATGTATCAATTCCAGATATTTGTAGATTAAATTGTGTGTGCCAATTTGTGGATATGCGAATAATTTTAGCTTTCTTGACCTTTCATTTGCATGCAATATGTGGGAGATACAGCAACTTATTTTTAAAACCCCGAAAACATAAGCTTCATTTCCACCTACTTATAAAAAGGTCTCAGTTCATACACTTCTATGGAAATAGTGTTCAGCTTCCTGCTAAATTTTTAGCATGTTTATGCCAATTTCTCAAAATGTTTTCCTTCACCCTTGTTGATTGTGAAAAAACTCCAAACCAGATCTTGAGGCAAAACACACTGGAATAGATTAGAGGCTCTAGGTGGCTAGCAATTAATTTTTGACATTATGGGCTGATATACATGGGCCTTTTTCCTAGAGGTGTGAAAGCCAGGCAATCAGACTACAAGAAAGGAAAGTCTGGGCCTGCCCACCAGAAGTCATTTCTTCCCCACCTTGTCTGCCACCATGAAATAAACAATTTTCCATGGACCACAAGCCCATCATTCCTGAGAAGCTTCTGTCGACTCCCTTGTAAACTGTAACTGCATTTCCTAACTAAAGACTCAGCAAGGATCACCCCCTGCTCCCTTAGCACCAGGGTAAGAGCAAACCGTATGAATCCATGTTGTTCATATACAGTGCACGTATGATGGACTCTACCATGGGCCCTTTATCACCGCTTCTCTCCTACTGGAGTTTACTGACAGTGTAGCTGTCCTAGAGTCACATTTCTATGCAATATTTTTCTTATGCTCAAAGATATGATTATACTTGCACTGAAACCAACCCATTTTTTCAAGGTCTTGTCCTTGTTGGAGTCACCACCCCACACAAAGGATCTACTCTGACCTGGTACGAGTGAAAACTTAACACTCATGGCCATGAGAGAGTGATGACAACTCTGGCTTATGCTATTTCCACTGCCTGCCCCTATCATAATGATTTCTCACAACTGGAGAAACAGAAATGAAGGCAAGAAAACTTAAGTTTTGCTGCCCAGAYGGAGGAGGAAAAAAAAAGGGGGGGGGGGAAGAAATAATCTTAAAATCAACAAAACTCTTTGATGCTAAGTTTGGAATAACGTCCATTTTTTTCACCCCTGAAACTTCACTTTTAGTAGTTGCTTCTTCCTACTTTTTGTTTACCAGATGCAGACAGTGAGTTATAGCAAAATAAACAGAGCTGTTTTTCCACTTCCAACCCTTATTCCTGCATGTTTCTTCATACGGTTTTAGTTTTAAACATTTTCCCATAAAGATGTAACTTACTTTAGGGCTTACTTCGAGGAAGTTCCTGACAAGTTCCCATATGCGATTGCTTAACCCAGAACAGCTGATCTCTGTAAATCAGCAACAGACCCGGCAGCAATATCTGACTGTACTAGGTTGATGGGTTTTGCCTATTTGTAGTGCAGTCAGTTCACTAGTGAGGAGCTGGCAAGAGGCACAATGTCCCCTGGACCTCATTAAATAGGCTTATTTTGGCCTGCTGAAACATTACCTCAGGACTTGAGCACAGAGGCTGGAACAGCGCTCTGCTGCAGAAACAGAGGTCCTACCTCACCGACGGAGGTGGTGTCTTGCCTGAAGAGTTTTAAGTCAAGTTTCCTCCCTCTCACTGTCTCTCTAGGTATGACATAAGGATACAATGACACTTTAATAAAAGTGGGTTTAACTCAGAGACTTGTCGATGTTCACACCTAAGAGACGCAATCCCGTCCCAGGGACCACTCTGCAGTCACTCTCCTGTGCATAACGACATCTCCCCACACTGACAGTCTCCAAGCACGTGCTGGTCCTCCTGAGGCTGCTCTGCTCTTCTCTGCAGAGCTGAGCAGTTTTAAACTTACTTAACGAATTGCACAGACATGTTCCCAACATAAGGGGAACTACATGAGCGGCAGAGCGCCAGCAGAGCCAGCCCGCACCATGATCCTCTCTCGGGCTAGGCAGCCTCAGGGCTGCAGAAGAGGGAAAGCCACAGATATACATTAACATTACTCCAGTCAAAACTCGTTAGTCAGTTCTCTCAGGTATGGGGGCAGTCATTAGTGCTTCCTAACCTACTCTCATTTTCCTCAGCTGTCATGTCCGGGTTTGCTATCTAGCTGAGATACGCTGGCAAAAGATATCCTTATGGAGTGAAGCTCAAGTGCCAAATCCAAAGGTCCCTTGAGGCTGCAGATTATTTTGCTTGGAGGTTCATCTCCGCTCTGGCTAAGCAGAAGAGTGAAAACACAACAGATCTGATTAGTGTTTTTTCAGCCCACGAGTATGCAACTTCTGCTAATGTAAAATCTAGATCCCGAGGCTCTGGTTGTGCAAAAAACTCAAAATTGCTTTAGAAGGGAAAGAGCTACCTGCAGGAGCACTTGAGCTGTGACAGCAGTGCTTTGAGCCCGGTAGAGTAGCAAAACTGTGAACACCTCGTCCCATGCCAGAGCTTGATGTGCAGTGCCTGCTGACTCTGCGCTGTTAGTGGCATGTGCAGGAGGCTCATGTGAATACGGTGGGCATGTTAGGGTGGTCAGGGAAGACCCTGTTGAGTTTTGGACTCCTCCCGTGTTGGGCAGCCTCTGGGACTGGTACAGGACTGTCAGCAGAAGTGGCGTTCTCCAGTCAGATTTTTGCATTTAAGTCAATGGGTATTGGATTGCTCCCAAAGCTGCAGAAGTATTTGGAGAACGGGAAAAAGACTTAGGATCTTAACTGCAGATTTTCATTAACAAAGATTAAAAGCTACTTTAAGTTAGCCTAACTAGAGGCTTTACTTACTATATAGCATTACACATTTCCAAGTCCCTGTAAGTATAGCTAGAGGTGCAGTGTCAGCTGCTTTGCCTGCATGACTACAGTTGGTGTCTGGAGACCACCCATGTCTTTCAGTTAATGCAGTGGGAGGTTGTTAGGCAGGCTGCCGCAGGTGGTGCACTAAAATGTCCTGCTGCTTAGCTATCACCTCAGAGGCAGAATTTATATAAAAGATATATGAGACATGCTTTGGTCATCTAACCAGAAATGAGAGCGCTATTTTTGTTCTTCTGTGTCTGTACAGAAATACGTTTGATAACGTTGGTAGCAGCCAGCTTGCTGAGACATCCATCAGAGATGCTGAAGCTCAGAGTTACAGTGGAGCATTTGTTAGTGACAGCACCCCCAGCCATCCCTGCCCTTCGGGAAGTTTGTATCTCCTGTTGCCGCAGTGGGGCACAGTACTGGCTGCTGTCACAGCTCTGGCTTTGCTGCCACCTCCATCTAAGCCTTTATTCACTTGGTTGAAGCATGGTGTACCAAAAAGCGGTGGTGAAATCTCAAGCTTTGTGGGGTGCCTTCTTTGACACAGTTCACAGCTCTGCTACAGCTCCAGTTCATCATAATAAAGTAAATGTTTTAGTGTACACAGAGTGTGTTTCTTTTTTCTTTAGTCTCCTGTGCTTCTGATTTATTGTGGTTCCATTATGTGTCCCCTAGGAACTGCTCTCACCATATTTTCAGCAGACATGTCTTGCGGCAGATTGCCATTTAGAAGGTAAACAGTTATTCCTGTTTCAAGATTTGCCATTCAGCATCTCCACGGAGAAAACTCACAATAACAAAGGAGAAAGCTGAGCACACACAGGTCCTCAAATACAGTCCAGAAGTCAGACTCCACAGCTAAGCAGAGAGCCCTGCCTTCACGGGCTGTGCCAGCTGAGAGGCTTCAGCAGCTTTTTCCCTGGTTCTCCCCGTGGGGTGGGACAGCAGCTCAGGTCCAGTGTGGCAGTCCTGCGTCTGCTGGAAACAGAGAGAAAAAGACTGGGTTTGGTTACACTGTTCAGCTTGTGATGGGATCCGGACATGTTTTCTGTTCCTCTTACATACAGTTCACGTCTTAAATATAGAGACAAGTCATAATGTCTTGATACTACTTGAACTCACCTGCCCTTATGGATTCAATGCCTATAGGGTTTTTTTAAAATATAAATTTAGTCCAAAGCCTTTTGACTGAGGAGGATTTTAAAAAAAAATAAATACAGGGATACCACATCTCTAGTGCCTAGTGTCTCTGCTTAGCCTGAGATAAGTTTCTTCCCAACTCATTCAGTTCATTACTGGGCAGAAGCGGAGACTGACTCGCTTTCACTGGTTTTGATGTTTATTTGATGCGAGACTACTTTGCTAACAAATTTGCATGGAGGTTTAAGAAACACTTCAAGTTAGCATTAGAAAACTGCCTTTTAGTCTTCTCTAATTGGAATAAACCACATTTATCCAAGTGACCCACATTTTATGTCTGTCATCTTCATAAAATAAAAGCAAAAGTAGGAAGGTTCCATAAACTGAACTCCTAACATAGGGCAGTTCCCAAAGGACTGGTAAGGAGCCATTGCTTCCTGATGCTTCCTAAAATTTACCCATTAAGAGTGGAATGAAGTATGCAGATGAGTTTTTGGTTTTGGGCCATTCTGCCTAGTTACTGACACAGAAAAAAAATAATATACCTTAAAGAAATAGGTAGCAAGGGCACTTAAAAGCAAAATTAAGTAAATTTATTATTATGTTGGTATCAGCTATGTAAATTTCCACTAAAGTTAAAATCCAGTGGTGCATTTCCCATGTTTACTTACAGAACTTAACCCACTGTTGGTACTTCATCAAGACTATGTCTTAATTGCTCACAGTCACAACAGGATAACACCTTGATCATTACCTAAAAACGTTTATGCTTTTTCTGAATTATTTTTAATATTTTTGTTCACCAAAAAACACCTGTGTTGCTAATTTATACTACTAGTTTAATCAAGTTTCATTAGAATCTGTCCTGCCTTAAGTTTAGTCTCGAATAACTTTTACGTATGCCTCTCTACAAGATTTCTTCTAAGATTAGCAAAATTAGTTTACGACTCTTACCCATCTTGAGTGGTATGCATCTCAAGATCAGCTACACCCTAATAGCTGAAGGTGTATGAATACTGAGTTGCAAAAATGAACCTGTAGGATTAAACCACACAGCAGTACTCACAGCACTGAATGCAGGGAATTGTGAGAGATTTTGCAGATTTCCTCTCACCATAAGATCCTGAACCCCCCAGGGAGCTTCCCAGCTGCCTGGCTGTAAGTTGAGGGGAAAAAACTTCCATGGGTTTTCCTGAAGTAAAATTACACTGTTTTACTTCTGACAGGCTCTGTGGAAAACAGGACAGTAACAGTAATTTAAATAATTGCTTCAAAATAAGTGTGCATGAGAAATATCTTTTTAGATGAGTTCTCCCAATAGGACAGTGGCTTCAGACTGAACTGTTAAAGAGATCAGCTCTAGATGGGACTTACCACTACCAGTGCAAACTGTTTACACTTCAGTTACAGTCACTAGGTCCCAGTGGAAATGTTTACTCCTAACTACATCCCGCAGGCAGGGAAAAAAAAGGCAAATATTTGGGGTTTTACTATTCAACTGCTTAATTATTTATCTTCATAGAATCATAGAATCATAGAATAATTTGGGTTGGAAGGGACCTTTAAAGGTCATCTAGTCCAACCCCCCTGCCATGGGCAGGGACATCTTCAACTAGATCAGGTTGCTCAGAGCCCCGTCCAAACTGACCTTGAATGTTCCCAGGGATGGGGCATCTACCACCTCTCTGGGCAACCTGTGCCAGTGTGTCACCACTCTCAGCGTAAAAACTTTCTTCCTTATATCTAGTCTAAATCTACCCTCTTTTAGTTTAAAAACGTTCCCCCTTGTCCTGTCGCAACAGGCCCTGCTAAAAAGTTTGTCCCCATCTTTCTTATAAGCCCCCTTTAAGTACTGAWAGGCTGCARTAASGTCTCCCCGAAGCCTTCTCTTCTCCAGGCTGAACAACCCCAACTCTCTCAGCCTTTCTTCATAGCAGAGGTGTTCCATCACCCTGATCATTTTCCTGGCCCTCCTCTGGATCCGCTCCAACAGGTCTATGTCTTTCTTATGCTGAGGGCTCCAGAGCTGGATGCAGTACACCGGGTGGGGTCTCACCAGAGCAAAGTAGAAGGGCAGAATCACCTCCCTCGACCTGCTGRCCATGCTTCTTTTGATGCAGCCCAGGGTATGGTTGGCCTTCTGGGCTGCGAGCGCACATTGCCGGCTCATGTCCAGCTTTTCCTCCACCAGTACTCCCAAGTCCTTCTTGGCAGGACTGCTCTCAATCCCTTCATCGCCCAGCCTGTATTGATGCTGGGACTTGCCCCGACCCAGGTGCAGGACCTTGCACTTGGCCTTGTTGAACCTCACGAGGTTCACACRGGCYCACTTYTYRAGCTTGTCCAGGTCCCGCTRGATGGCATCCCGTCCCTCAGGCRTGTCGACCGCACCACTCAGCTTGGTGTCATCTGCAAACTTGCTGAGGGTGCACTCGATCCCACTGTCTATGTCATTGATGAAGATATTAAACAGTACYRGTCCCAATACAGACCCCTGTGGGACRCCACTCGTCACCGACCTCCATCTGGACATTRAGCCATTGACCACTACCCTCTGGATGTGACCATCCAACCAATTCCTCACCCACYGGACGGTCCACCCATCAAACCCATACCTCTCCAGTTGAGAGAGAAGGATGTTGTGGGAGAYCATGTAAAAGGCCTTACAGRGGTCCAGATAGATGACATCTGTAGTCCTTCCCATGTCCATTGATGTAGTCACTCCATCGTAGAAGGCCACTAGGTTGGTCAGGCAAGACTTGCCCTTGGTGAAGCCATGCTGGCTGTTTTGAATCACCTCCCTGTCCTCCATGTGCCTTAGCATAGCTTCCAGGAGGATCTGTTCTGTGATCTTCCCAGGCACAGAGGTGAGGCTGACTGGCCTGTASTTCCCCGGGTCTTCCTTTTTTCCCTTYTWAAAAATGGGGGTTATGTTTCCCCTTTTCCAGTCAGTGGGAACTYCACCGGAYTGCCACRACTTCTCAAATACAATGGATAGTGGCTTAGCAACTTCATCCACCAGTTCCCTCAGGACCCACGGAKGGATCTCATCGGGTCCCATGGACTTGTGCACCTTCAGGTTCCTCYGATGGTCTCGAACCTGATCTTCTCCTACAGTGGGCRGCTCTTCAGTCTCCCTTCTTTGCCTTCTGCGGCTTGGGCGGTGAGGCTCGAGCACTTGCCAGTGAAGACTGAGGCAAAAAAATCATTGAGTACCTCCGCCTTCTCCGTATCGCRGGTAACCAGRTCTCCCRTTTCATTCTGGAGAGGGCCCACATTTTCCCTAGTCTTCCTTTTATCCCCGACATACCTGTAGAAGCTTTTCTTGTTGCCCTTGACATCCCTGGACAGATTTCATTCTACTGGGGCTTTAGCTTTCCTAACCTGATCCCTGGCTGCTCGGACAATTTCTCTGTATTCCTCCCAGGCTACCTGTCCTTGCTTCCACCCTCTGTAGGCTTCCTTTTTGTGTTTGAGTTTGTCCAGGAGCTCCTTGTTCATCCATGCAGGCCTCCTGGCATTTTTGCCTGACTTCCTCTTTGTTGGGATGCGTCGCTCCTGGGCTTGGAGGAGGTGATCCTTGAATATTAACCAGCTTTCTTGGGCCCCTCTTCCCTCCAGGGCTTTGTCCCATGGCACTCTGCCAAGGAGATCCCTGAAGAGGCCAAAGTCTGCCATTTTCTATTTCCATCATGAATTAAGCTGTGCAATAGATCCCAAGAATCATTGATCTGTTTAAATAAACAATATGACACACACCAGCCCGCAAGAGCCATCTGACACTGATTTCTTTCGTTTCCATTTGTGGAGCAGGCAAATTATATACTCTACAGTTTGAACAAACCTATTCATGTGATTTCATCAAAGATCTTCATTTGTGGTGGTAAGTTCCACCACACTATTTGATGGTCTGTTTTTCATAAATGGAAACATTTCTGGCTCTTGGAGGGTGAAGGAGATGACATTTCCGTAAGAGGAGTTGCTACACGTACACTTGTGGTTCTCTCATCAGCATAAAGCTAGTAAATGCCAAACTCACAGGGTTTAGGATCGTATATATGTTAACCACAAACTTGTTTCTCTTCTGAAGGAATTGAAAAGGAGCTTGCTGGAAACATTTTTCCATCCATTTGTGATACGTTTTACATGTTGGGAAGGCTAACTTTATAGGTACCATTTACTCTCATTCAGCAAGATTGTTTCCATAAGAAAAGTGGCACTATTCTCTGGTCTAAATATACGTTAAGTAAAAAGACTTCTTGCAGCCAGAGTTTAAAGTTGCACAAGCATTGACTGAGCAATTGAACCAACGTTCAGCCCCCGAGACTGGAGGACGCTGAGTTCTGGGAGGCACTGCAGGAGAACAGACGTAGCCTCCATTTGGGAGCATGCCTCTCCCTCACGGGGTGAAGGATGCCTTGTAGCACAGGGCTCCTGTCTCTGCCTCAAGGAAGTGTGTCCTTAAGATGCCCCCTACAACCACACAGGGGACATAGAGGCCACCCAGGTCCAATAGACTCAATGGAGTAAAGGCTGCACCAGCAACATTTCCTTCTTGGTCCTTAGGTTCAGGTACTTGGGTCTCTGGATTTGACCTGTGTTGTCAAGCCCCCAGAAGCAGCAAAGCCAAGTCTCTACATGCAAAGCCTCTGACGAGCCCTGAGCAAGAGAAGGTTAGAGGAAAATTAATTGCCCAGAAGAAAACATGTGAGGGAGCTCCAATGGCTCCCTAACACAGAGAGCGAAGAAACCTAATGCCAGGTGCCAGCTGGTTACACTACCTTCAGTAGCTCACTCAGTCCTCTTGCCATGCAACAGTGACACTGAATATGGGGGAAAAGTATTTGAAGCAGCAAGGGTTTTTTAAATTTTTCTTAGATAGTGCTCTTTACATGACAGAGAACTTTTTATCTTTACGTACAAAGCCTTACTGCCAGAAGTGTTGATATTCAACACAAGTATTTTGTCATTTATTATTATGAAATAAAGGATAACATTTTTTCTACAGATAGTTTATTTTGTTCCCTGAGTATTACTTTAGACTATTGGCAGTCTAACTGCCTACTATTTATCAGAAAGCTAATTTGATCAATCCCATAGCAGGCAGATCCATGGCCCTCCTCCAGACAATATTGAAAATGCTGGTTTAGCATCAAGGAAGCTATAAATCCACAATATGTGATCAAGCTGAAGGTTCAAGGAACAGCTATACTGAAAAATAAGTAGTTATGTTCTTGCTACAGCCTTGAGATAATTTCTAAGCTAGCTGATCCCTCTGGAGTCTGACTTATGTGCCAGAACAGCATATAAACTCAAGCAATATTGTAAAGCAATCCCATAGACTTCTAAATTTTCTAATACTAAGAGATAACCCCATAGACTGACAGAGCAAGTAAAAAAATATTTGAGAGAAAATGAAATCTTCTGGGTCCTGGAGATGTAAAAAAATTGAACTTCCCCGTATTTAGACATCCCAGGAGAGTTTTCAATCCACGTGCTTCCTGCAGTTGGAAAGCCCTTGGTACTCTGAGAGGACCAGTAAATGTGACTTGTGTTAAAGATCACATGTTCTGGCAATATAACTTACTTTCTCATTAACGTCCTCAGGAATATTCCTTTGTCTCTAAGATTGATGTATGCATGTACTTCTGCTTGGCCTGGCAGAAGCTGTTCCTGGAAGGAACTGTCCACGTTTGGACAGAGTTGTTGGTAACTTATTTGCCTGCATTGCATCTCAAGTAGCAGGCTCTCTGCATGCCTATGATAGAGGTGCTAACTTCTATGTGGAAGTGTTAATTAATAACAAGGTCACCTCTCTACAGTTGAAACAGAGAGTAGCAGTGATGCAAAAGAGCGTGCCAAAGCCACTCTTTAACAAACAGGCCTGTCTATTCCCTGAGCTTCTCTTCTTACAAAAAAAGATGAACTATTTGGATGCTAGAATATAACTTCTCACAGATTACAAGCACAGACAGATCCTCTGCTGCAGAACAGGCATCTCAATTTACCTAATAAAGATTTACTGATTTGTAGGAAAAGCTTGTAAATTGGTAACAAAGTGGAAAAGGAATGCAGTAGAGCCATGTCATCTCTTTCTGTGAAAAAATACGTGAGACAACGTACAACTCCTGCAATTCCTGCCTAAGCACCCTCTCTGAGAAAAGTGCTTGCAGGACAGCAGAGTGAGGAAGATGGTAATTCCGTGGAATATGAAGATCAAGATTTTCCTTAAGGACTCCCTAGGCTCTGGGGTCAGTTTTCACTTGTAGGAATTTGTCTTCGGATCTGTCTCCTCAAATGGCTTATCTCAGTCAAAAATTGAACCCAAGGAGGATGCAGAGAGGTTAGTTCAGAATGTAATAAAAACTATGCAAGAAAGGTACCTTCCCTGGTTTCTTCTCCTGGGCAAGAGGGTACTAAATCAGGTAAAAGAGCAAGCAGATACCTTGCTTTGTTGAAATATATGACAGAAAGAGAAAACCCTTTGTGTAAGCCATTTTCCTACACGGTGAGTCAGGGAATTTACGTCCCATTACGTGCTCAGCAAGAAGCGTAAAAATACAACTCCTTCACACATGTGTGAATAGACACTCAGGATCAAATCTACAGGACGAAGCCTTTGTTTTCAGCATCCTATGTGCTAGACCTTCGTATAGACAATGAGCAAAGAATGTCAACTACAAAAAAAATAAGATCGATAGGGTATGAATTAACATTTCATTATGTCAGATCTGTGAAGGCTGGATGATCTCAGACATGCAAATAATATGATGGGATTATCCTATTACATATCTGCCAGTCATTTTTGTTGCATGATTGAGACAAACATGGCCAGAAAAACAATGATGCTGCCAGCCAACGTGGAGATGATAGGTGAGGAAGCTCTGTGGTGTGGAGTTAGGCTATAGTCAAGTTATACAGTCATTTGGAGAGAGATATTAGTTACACTCTTTTGTGACAGTTGGGGTCCTTATGTCCAGAAAGCCACTTCTCTGAATTTTGTCTGGGAGGAAGGGACCAGGCTTCCTTCCCCATGTGGGAGCAGCTGGAAGAGTGCTTGGATGAACCCTGCAGCCCATATGGGACTGTGCTGGTATGTCTCTATGTTTACCAGAAACTTACAGTTTTTGCACTCAGGTTTGACTTATGCAACTCCTTCTATGCAAATGGAGTTGCAGCTTCTTTATCCATCTGCCATGGTGTGTGCTAGCTGTGCTGCTATAGATCCTTGTATTGAATTTAGCCCTAAAGCTATTAGAGTTTCACAGGTACTAAATTTTCCAAGAAAATTTTTACAAATATAAAATAAGGCAGTAAAGTTGTTAACTTAGAACTCACTTGATATATTGTCAGCTTGAGGCCTTTCTAAGAAAACACATGGCAGAAAAGCAAAACAAAACTAAACAGCAACATAAATTCTGAGTTCATAAAATGTTCAGTGCAATTTGCAGCATTGATAGTTGTTACAGTCCTGTCTTATACTGCCAGGAAATATTTAAACATACTTCAATATATATGCATGATACACCCTGCCAGACTGTCGTGGTTTAACCCCAGCCAGCAACTAAGCACCACACAGCCGCTCGCTCACTCCCCCACGGTGGGATGGGGGAGAGAATCAGAAGGGTAAAAGTGAGAAAACTCATGGGTTGAGATAAAGACAGTTTAACAGGTAAAGCAAAAGTCACGCACGCAAGCAAAGCAAAACAAGGAATTCATTCACTACTTCCCATCGGCAGGCAGGTGTTCAGCTACCTCCARGAAAGCAGGGCTCCGTCACGCATAATGGTTACTCGGGAAGACAAACACCATCACTCCAAATGTCCCCCCTTCCTTCTTCTTCCCCCAGCTTTATAATACTGAGCATGACATCACATGGTATGGAATACCGCTTTGGCYAGTTGGGGTCAGCTGTCCTGGCTATGCTCCCTCCCAGCTTCTTGTGCACCTGGCAGAGCATGGGAAGCTGAAAAGTCCTTGACTAGTAGACTACTTAGCAACAACTAAAACCATCAGTGTGTTATCAACATTATTCTCATACTAAATCCAAAACATAGCACTATACCAACTACTAGGAAAAAAATTAACTCTGTCCCAGCTGAAACCAGGACACAGACAAAACTATGTGCTACATAAAGACAGATGGGAATGAGCTGTGTATTCTGTACTTGATCACTGGATTGTATCATACTAAGACTGGTCATAGTCATAAAGTTGGTTCACACAACTATTGATATTTACCTAGAAGTTCTCAAGATAGTCATTGAAACAATAATTCTTTTCTTACTCAAGAAAAAAGTGCAGAGAGATTGAAGGTATCCGAGCTCTTCTGGAAGACGCTATTGTAAGCAAAGCTTGCTTAATGTGGCCTTCTTTTCGATCGCAAAGGGAGATGGGTGGAATGTAGCAGTCACTGGACAGAAAATAAAACAAAGTACTCGGAGCTGGCAGCCAGACCAATATAATGCAGCAGAGGTTGGAGACAAAGCCTGTGAATCATTCCAGAAATAAAGTGGTAGGGATTTAAGCTTTGGACAAATATTACTCTGCAGTAAAAATATGTGAATCTTCATCAAGAAATAAATCTAAAACAGGATTATTTTTATAAAGGACCTCAAAATTAAATACCTCTGTCGTCCAGTAACTCTAGAGTTTACGAGAGAAGTATAGACCGTCTGTTCAAGAGACCTGTAACACAATCTGTGCACTAATCAGCACGATAGCAGTAGGAAATGATTTCATAGGGGCCTATCATCACATCTGTTTTTAAAACTAGTTGTCTTTTAGACCTTTTTGTTTTTAACACATTCTCTGCATCTCTTACAAAACCTCTTTTCTGATAGGATTTATGCTTTAGGAGACAGCTTTTAAAATTTTTTATCAGTCTCTGAATGGGAATATGCATGAGTACATAAATACATATACAGTGTGGTGCACGGGAGTTCCTGCAACCTATTACTACCTCTGTGAATAGCAGTTAGGATTATGTCAGCAATGGAGAACATCACTATCATCAGCTGGTGAAGGGTCTGGAGAGCAAGTCTTATGAGAGGCGGCTGAGGGAACTGGGACTGTTTAGTCTGGAGAAGAGGAGGCTCAGGGGAGACCTTATCGCGCTCTACAACTACCTGAAAGGAGGTTGCAGCGAGATGGGTGTTGGTCTCTTCTGCCAAGCAACTAGCGATAGGACGAGAGGAAATGGCCTCAAGTTGCACCAGGGGAGGTTTAGATTGGACATTAGGAAAAATTTCTTYACWGAAAGAGTGGTTAARCATTGGAMCAGGCTGCCCAGGGAAGTGGTGGAGTCACCATCCCTGGAAGTATTTAAAAGACGTGTAGATGAGGCGCTTAGGGACATGGTTTAGTGGGCATGGTGGTGTTGGGTTGACAGTTGGACTCGATGATCTTAGAGGTCTTTTCCAAACCTTAATGATTCTATGATTCTATAAAAGACTAATATAAAACTTTATTACGTGGACTTTCTTGATTAATTATACAAAAAAAAAAAAAAAATCAGCAGTCCATTAACTGAACTTCCTGGCTGTTTTTCATTTTTACTAGCCTATATAATTATTATCTGGGTATAATTTTTACTATTTTTAAACATTTTGTTAAATTCTGAATATGGAAATCAGGAACACTTTACTGAGTGCATTTTTGATCAATTTATTTTTGCTAAGAATTGAGGAAGTGTATAATTAAAAGTGCTACAGTGGTCAGAAATCTATTTACTACTACTCCCAATGGTAAGAGTACCTGATACAAAACAACTGAACAAACACAGCTTAAAGCACTGAGGGAAAAAAGTGTTATCAGGTATTTCTGAGGATGGTGGGAGATGCAGTGGTTTTTTTACAGTGATGTTACACAGGTCTGGTACAAATAGCCTGGATATTGTACCAAAACATCTTTAATACTTCAGTGAACCTCACTACAATTTCCTTTTGCATTTACCTCTATAAAGTCTACCTGACTGCTTCCCTGGAAGGACACCTGTGTGCATTGTGCTTTCTTTTCAGGGCACAAATAGAAAACTGTGACCTAAGAACTTCGAGAAACAAATGGACATGAATGGAAAACCTGACCTTGTGACTCCATTCCTGTTTGTCATCCACCAGTACAGGAGGAATTACATAGAAAGAGGCACAGTTTCTGTTGTTGCTTAACTCTGTAGGAGGAACAATATTACAACAACAAAAGGAAAAGCCTCCTTGAGTGTGCACCGCAACGGATCAGCTGCAATTCTCCTGCACTATGAGCGAGCAGGAAGTGACAGCAAGTCTCAGGTGGCACTAAAGCCCCAGAAGGGTCTAACCACCTCTGGCCAAGTGAGTGTGGACCAACTGGATCCATACCTTACCTTGCTAATGGTACAAAAGGGATTTTTTTAGACTGTGTCAACAAAGGGTGCGGATGGAACTGTGCATTGGAAGCTCTGAGTTCTTTGGTACCACCTTACTGTGAAGGAGTCATTTTATAAGTAGAGCAACTATAGTCTTTAGAGCTAGCTGGAAAAAAAGACAGGAAGGATGTGTATTTCTCTTTTTTATTTTTAAATCTGAAAACTACTTTGACATTTACCATGTCTTCATTTTCAAGTGCCATAAACACTGAAATAAAAATTGCCTCTTATTATAAACTCCTTCTATGCACTTCTCTAAGACCTCTGGATCAGATCATAAGCACAAATAAGTTCAAACTGCCTGATAATCGTAATGACCTTAGGTCTGAACATTCTACATTTGGAGACTGAATATTGTTTGCTTCCTGACAATAAGGCATTAAAAACAACTTTGGAGTACAAAAAATTGATTTAATTACTTCTTGGATGTATGAATTTGGAAAAGCAAATCTGAGAAATAAGTTGATACAAAATAGACCTTTTGATTTCACACAAAAAGCAGGAATGCTGTTGTTCATACTACTGTATGTCAGCAACTTAGAAAGTCAGTATGACCAAATGAAAATATAGCAATGTGCTCTGCAGCTTTATTCCAGCAGAAATATTGGCTCTGAACACCATGTGCCTCTAGATATGTAACTCTGGTGGTTTATGGGATTTTCACCTAATTTCTCTAAGTCATTATATCTCCAAACGGTTAAATCAAGCAGGAAAGTTGAAGAATACAAAATATCCAATCTTCCATATGCAGCAAGAATGGCAAAGCAGGAATGGTTACCTAGAATAAATAAATAAGAAAGAACTGGAAATACTTGAATGACCTCATTATTGAAAATATTGCTTATATATCTTGGTCCTGCATTATTATTATATGCAGGATTTTCCCCTTTCACACTCCTGATGAACTACTCTTGTATTTTTTCTGGCAGCATGGAGGAGTTAATAGTACTCAAAGTGCTTGGAGCCGTACTGCGGTCTAATAGAAAAAAGGAAATCTGTGCTAGGGAAGAAACTCACGGCTGTCCTTCCCACATCCTTGTTGCTCATGCCAGCAATTCCCCAGCGGTCTGGAATTTCCTTTTCTTGTGGCAGCTAGCCCAGAGCTCAGTCCTGCAGCCTTGGGACCCCAGGACATTCCTGTGTCATCTTCTGAAGTCTRGCTCTTACACAAAGAGCCAGTGTTGCAACCCTCTTCCCAAGAAGTCCTGTTTCTCTGGTAGCCTTATGAGCTTACGCCCTCCCTCTTTCTTCCACAGGAAATAAGACCAGAGGAGACTTCTGTCTAATCAGGTCCGCTCCTTTGCTGTTGCATCTTAGCGAGCTCTACCGTAACGACAACTAGCCTCAATTCAGAGGTGATCAATCTAAGCAGTTAGTGTTTCTAATGGGGGTATTCAGAGTAGATATTGAACTGGTTCAGGAAACTTAAAGATCCATTCTTTAGGGTTATTAATAGGGCTTATTCTAAGGTCTTACACTCCTGCCCAGAGAAGACTAAACACCGTCATTGATGGATTTGGGAGCAGGACTGCATTTACATATTCTGCTTATCTCAGGGTTAAAATTCTGGTCAGTTCTACTGATAACAGGGATGCAACTGAACCTGTGAGAAAATGAACTGGGCCCTGCTAAGTTAGGAGCATGGTAATGGTGATGTATCAACCAGGCTAGTTTGTATTGTTCCTGAAAACAAATTTGACTTGTTTGTTATCCTCTTCTGTTTGCAAATGGCATGTGCTGTCAATGTATTGACTGCAGTTGTTCCAACATACGGATTGGCTTTAAGGGAAAGAAGGTTTTCTGTGCATGAACTCCACTCAAAAGCAAGGGTGGGCAGAAAGGATCAATGTACATTTACAATTTATGAGCAGTTTTCAATCAGCTTAATTTAGATGGTCCCTCGACAATGTAGATGAATATTTAAAGCTATCCTATTAAGATTAGGCTAATTAAATTCAATTTGAGCCACAGATACTGGGTTTTAATAATAGACTATTGATGTGCAAGAGAGTAAAAGAGACCATTTGGATTTAATTTTGATTCCAGATCTGATCTTTGCAAGACGATGCCTAAGCAGGGAACTCCCCGGATTCCCATCTGTCTTCTGCTCCCTCCCTACTCTTATCCTTATCATAACAAAAAATTCCAGCTGTGAACAGTTTGAGGACTGAGTCGCTTATCACCACTGGTCTGTAACCAGGGCTTTAAAAAATGCTAATACAAACAACACAAAGCTCACACAGAAAAATAGATTACTTAAAAATAGAAAGTGGAATGGCAGGAAAATGTAAGTGCAAGGCCCCTAAGTTATCTGCTAAGTCACAAGGAATTACAAGTGTATTTGGCAAGCTACTAAGTCCCTTAAGTTCACTGGAGGTATGTAGTTATGCTTGCAGGCCAATGGACATAAACAGAGGACTTAATTCTCCTCCCGGTTTCCCTCCACCCGATTTACTGAAGTGATCTACCAGCTTCTGCAACACTAGCATGAGCTCCAACAATAATGATGCCGTTTAGTAAGTATAATGACAAAATCTGTAAGATATTTAGGCCCAAAACTCAGGTTTTCTTGCAGATTTCTACAGGACATTTTTTTAAAAATAAAGTACTTCATGAAACATTTTTTTTGAGTTGAATGTTTAAAGGATTACTTGCAKTCAGGCACTTCCTGCTACATTTGCAACTAAGAACTGCATTATCGTGTAGGTGTTAGGTGTACAGATTAGGTGGCATAGAGCGTCTACAAAACTATGGCAAAATAAGAGGAATGAGGCTGGTGGAGTCATCAGCAATGACCACCTTGTTCCGTGCTTCCAGTCCCTCACCTCCCAGGAGGGCACAGGTGAGAACAAGCTACAGTGGTCATCCCTGAATTCAAACTGCCACAACTCACCTGTTGCATCTGGAATGACTGTCCCAAATAAACATTACACATACACATACAGAGTTAAATATTTCAGATCTGCACCTAACTTCTTCAAGGCACAGAGAGAGCGGGGACGTTTTGGCACCCATAGCAGAATGCAACCCTCCTGTCTTCAGGGAGGAAGGACCACCCTCCAAAACAGGGAAATGCCGATCGACAAATTTTGCATTTGTTCATTTTTTTAGTCTCATAGTCTTTTCCAATCTGTTTTTTTCCATGCTGAAAACCAGGCAGCTCCTCAGGAAGCAAGGTGTAATGTTTCTATTTGAGAAAGAAAGTGCTTCAGAGAATGATGTGGTTTGCTAGATGTTGCACACAAACTAGAACGTCTTCTGTCTGAGGATTTTCAGAGTAAGCACCAGGTTCCTCCTCACCACTGTGGATGCTTTACAGTGCCCAGGTGGCAGCGTCTAAAAGAAAATGTGAGTTACTATAGGACATTTTCCCACTGCTGTGCAAATATTATGCTGCAGTGACAGAGCTTTCTATAATCAGTGTAATAGTCCATAATACCACCTAACGCAGAGTATAACCTGCCTGTGTAACTCACTGCTGCAGCGACAGAAACAGTTTGGTTTCAGCCAGTTCATTTAGAATATTGATCCAGAAATAAAAGGCTCATGTTTTAAAGCCTTCTTACTGTAACCCTTTCAAAACATTTCAATGAACTTTTTATACCACTAAATTTGATCTAATATGTCCCACATATTTAGCATATTAATCAGGTACTGAAATAGCTAAATTAGGCAGTTTGAGGGCACTATGGTGTGTATTCGGTACCTAAGTGCTAATTTTTCACCACGATAAAGAATCTGTGCCTTGACTCTACTTTGTCTTGCATTATTAAGCGATCAGTAATTCTGTCTGCCACAGAAGCCACCTAAACATTATGGGCTTTATGGCTGTAGATGCTGCTGAATGAAAACCAGCAGACATCCACAAACAGACGTTTTACTGATCCTTTTTACTGTCACGGAAACAGTGATGGAGCAATTTGCATAGCCACCGCATCACTGAACTTGTGTGTCAACACAAGCAACAAAAACAATGTATTGGGGCAGGGAGCAAGGGGAATAAATGTATCTTTAACACTGCCACAACAGTTTCCATCCAGTCCAAAGCTTCCTAGAAAGTTTTATGCAAGAGAGAGGATATCATTTTCAGTGCACAACAGGTTATGTTACAGAAAAGTGTTTTCTGTTCAATGGCAATAGAGAGAATTTTTGCGTAGCAAGAATTTTCTTCCACATTTAGGAAGGCAGTTCTGACACTGCAGTAATAAGAAGGTGGGAGATTGAGAAAACTAGATTATCATGGGATGGTAGCCAGGTTATGTTATGATAGTGGGGGATGCTGCCCACTGCAAAGTTGGTTCCAAACACTTTGTACTAGCTAGCACCACCATTACAGCCACATCAGCAAAGCAGTATTTTGCACTAAATGGACTTACTGCTCTTAAGCTAGACTGAAAACAAAACAACCCTTAAAGATAAATGGAGCAACATGAGATATGACGCAGACCTCTTGGCATTTGGACCCTTCAAGACCTAGATCTCTTTGTTTTGCCACTGAAGATCCCTCCGACAAGGCGCTAAGCAGCAAACCATATGTGGAAGTCAGATGCAAGTCTCAGCAAAGTAATAATGTATAATCATCAAAGATCATGGAGCAATTTCTAAAGATGAAACTACCTGAAATCTGTCTTTTCTTGCAGCCTCACCAGCTTCCCTTGCAGTCAGCAAGTGAAACTCAACTTTACAGCTCTTAATAGATTCCTGTACATCAACAGTGAAAGGGTTTCACAGGCATCATCCCCTGCAGTTCTCTAATCTATTCTTGCTGTATAGACCCTGAAGGTTAATAAGGTAAAAATTTTACTTTCAAGGAATTTGTTTCCATCAAGAGACAAATTATAGACAACTTTGTAACAAACAAGGAAAAAAAGATATGTGAGAGTGGTTTGAAATATTAGCAGGTTAATGATGTTTAAATACATTTTTGAAAGTTATACTTGCACTTACCCTAAAATAAGCATGGATATTTACATGCATAGACACAGATCTAGCTGACAACATTATAGTTATAAATAACAACGTCGGAAAATCCTGTGGTTCAGATGAGGAAAATCTGGAAAAGCAGCACTCAGTTAGGTTTTATTTTCATCTATAAAAGAGATGTTGAAATTCTGATGAATTTTTTCTGTTGTTTTTTTTTTTTTCCAAAGCCAAGGTTATCCTGCCTTTTCTGTTTTTTCATGTGTTTGTCCTTAGATAACCTTGAGGACAGTGAAGGAAGTCAGAATACCTGCTGGGGTTTTTTTGACAACAGCTATTTTTTCATAGCTGTATCAAGAATGGTAATCTTTTAAGACTTCTAAATTTCCTTTGCCTGTAATACTAAAGACTTCATCCAGGAGAAAAAGTCATTGGTAAAATTACCACAAGTTGCCCAATACAGGTATGAAAGTCAAATAACATAAATAGTTTCTAGAAACTTTGTTCAAGAGAATGACTACTTAACAGCTTAGCAAAAATAAAAACTTTATCAAACATGAGATACAAAACATGTCATCTAGGCAGCAAAGCAATGGATGGCAAAAAACATTGCAAAATGTTTGAAAACAGGTCTTAATGATGGCTTGTGAAAGGATGTACTTCACTTTTCATTCTGAAACAGAAATTAGGACCCTTTTACTCATCTACTCAGCTAGTACTGACTACATTCAGATTACACGTGACTGTAAGCAACATATCAGAGGAGTAGGAGGAAATTTTCTTATTCTCTTGGCTAAGTAAGCTACAAGTCCTAATTACGTAAAAGCAAACTAGCCACTTAAAAATTTTGCTTTATAGCCTTAATGACTGTAAAGGAGGACTTAAAAAAGATTATGTGTCTTTTTGCAGTATTTTTTACTCTTTAAAGAGTTATAAAGAGAAATATCAGCAGTACCCATTTTTCAATTTTCAGCATCAAGGAATCAAGGATGACTACTACAACTCCAAATCCTGTGCTCTGAACACACAGACACATAAGAAAGCATTCCATTCTTGATTTCTGATAGAAAAAGGTATTTAAAAAACAAGCCACCCTGGAATGTTTTTAATCATTTGATTAAAATCTCATTTGTTCTTAATGACTAGAAGTTTGTTTCCTGGTATCTCTGATGTCAGTAATGCATTAGTTCTCTAATTAAAGCAAGCAGCAGAGACAGAGGGGGCAGGGAAGAATCTCTAAGGAAAAAAACCTAACAAAAACATCTTTCTTAAGCTTTAGAAACCATTAATATAGGAAGATCTATAGTCCACCTTTAAACGAAGCCAATCTAGCTTTTACTGAGAATATAAACTGTATGTCTTCCTTCTCCAATGTAGATATATCCTTCCTATTTTGTACCAAAATCCTACTTAGGCTTCAATATACATTAAAGCTAAACCAAGGCATCAAAAGCAAACAAGTCTGATATAGCCTAAAATTCTGTGCAGGTGTTTTTCCAGTAATGAATAATTAAGTATTTTGATTAATCCCTACTCTTGAAGCCAATGGGGGTTTTATCATCAGTTTTAATTGTAATAAGCACACATCTGAAATTTTTAAACACATTAAATAAAGATGTTTTAATAAAAAGACTGGATATTTAAGAGCATTTTATATAGATTTCTAAAATGGAATTTTTACACTTAGAATAAATGATGGAAAAAGGCTGGTTACTCTCCCAGCTTTGCATACCTACTGGTTCGAATAGCTTTCTAAGTATTTCGGTATTAAAATATTGCAGACTCTGAATATAATGGCTTACATCTGTTTCTTTTGGGCTCTTACATCTCCAGCTCAGAGTTAGAGCACAAGAACACAAAGCACAGGAGGAAGAGAAAGCCACTGCCCATGGATCTCGCAGGACTGTGAGCAGTTCTCCTTACATACCACTCCTCTTGTATAGTGCCAGACAGCCCCCAAAGGGTGTGATAGGCTTATACCTGTGCTCAGACAGGTCCATGAGCACCACAAGGACACGCTTGGTTTCTGGTGGTTTGGGTCTTGCCCTTGGGAAGAGAAGATGGTGCCTGGCAGCTGCGGCACAGCCTGGGGCTAGACGTGGGCTCCGTGCTACACTGCACAGCTTGGAGCCCCAGAAACGTCCCTCTCCCTCTCACATCAGACAATGCACAATTAATGAGAAAGAATGGAGACATCAGGCTAGAGGAGTGCTAAAAGAAGTATAAACCTTGTGTGCTTAGGAAGCCAGGCTAAAAGAAAAAAAAAAAAATCTCTGGTGGATTAAATTCCCTGTCTATCCTCATGTCATTGAGCTGAGATGCATGAGCAGGAGGTGTAAGTGATATCAGACTTTACCTTGGAGGACATTATCTGGCTATCACTTTCAGAAACATCTTTCTAAAAGATGAGCCTAGACTCAAAGGCATTTTAACCTGGGAATTAAAGAATTGAAAGGAAGTATTCCTCGAAGGAAACCACCCATGTAGTCAATTAGCAATGAGCCCTACCATGACAGGGTGCTTTTTCATAATTTTACTTTCACTGAACTCAAATGAATTGTATATTAGCTTTTAAAAATGCTTTGAAATGAAGATTTTTGGACTTAATATAAGCAGGCATAAGAGAATATAAAGGGGGTTAAAAGTTCAGGAAGATACTTGAGACATATAATAGCATAAAATGTGTCAGTACATTCTTGAGGAGGAGAAAAAGCAATGGTCGCTTATGAATGTTTAATGATTTTACTCCGGGATCAGTGAAGTCTTAATCAAAGTGGGATGCATACTTAGCCTGATCAAATAACGCATGAAGATTCAAACATTCTTTCTGAATACTAATGTGGCATTATACTTGGACATTTAAGCAATCAAGATTTGAAAAATGTCAGAAGACCTCCAGATGGAGATGGAAGAAATACATGATTCAGTTAAACATTTTGAATGTCATGTCTTAAACATGGATATTATCCTAATTACTGAAATTAAAACRTCTACTAAACTTTTTTTCAAGCAGACTCAGGAATGCTGAATGTCATTTGGCAGAAAGGTATCTGAAATTCTCTTTAGCATCTGAAGCTATTTATCTTCTCTTCACCAAAAAGTACAGCAGGCAGTAGCAACACATGCATAGAAATGTTGAAAGTTAGGAAACTCCACCCTTCTGTGTTATGGCAAGATTGCTATATTTACCCTACATCCAGCTCTCATCCCCTCAGGCTGTTCCTTCAGTGGGAGAGGTTGCTTTTTTATTTTTATATGGAATCTGCAATACACATATACACATACATATGTATAGATCTGTAGAGCAAGTCACAAAACAGGCCCACGAATGGTATCAGATATGTGCCTTTAGGTGTCCATAATATCACAAAAAATATTTTTTCTCTGTTGATAAATCCTTCTATCTGAAATTTTGTGGGTTATATTCAGAATAATTGAAATCTGAATTGACATTCCAGGTTTGTCTACTGATGCATTCTGTTCAACCAAAATAATATTTTCAGGTGGTTTTTTTTTTTTTTTTTGAGGGGGGAGCAAATTTAATATTAAATTGAAAGTTTTCAAAGTTTTGGCTTAATCATTTCCTCCAAATGTACACGTGCACAGTATGCAAGTCTGTGTGTCTGTTTTCCCTATTCATGCCATGAGGAGTTCCACTGAGGGACACTGAGGCTCCCCTGAGTCCTACCTGCCTCCATCGCTATGAGCCTGAATGCAGACACAGACTAAATGTCAGTAGCTTGTGCTAGCACAAGGATCTTGTTTGCTCCAAAAAGATGTGAAAATGGTTAAGTATTTCCTGGGAACAGAAGGAACTGGCAGGAGAAGTATGCTACTGTTTTGGTTTTGTAAGACCTTTTTTTTTTTTAAACACTTAATTTACTTTGCTTTCTAATCAATGTTATTGCATCTAACTCCAAATATGACCTAACAGTTTATTAGGTTTTGTAGTGAATTAAGGCTACAGCTACAACAAACAAGATTTTGACTTATCTCTGCTAAATTGGCCATTCTCCAAAGATACCCTGGTATGAGTGCTTCTGTGCTCCTGGGCTTTGCTTTTATTATTTTCACTGTTATTACATATGTATACACATATTGTCTAAACCTGAAATAGGAATGATCATGAAATCACAGCTAGCAGTAACATCACTCACCTATGATTTGCAAAGCTCCCTCTAATAGCTCTTCATATCAGAAGGAGACCACTTAATCAGTTGTATGGAAGTTCAGTGATGGTCAATGATCACAAGTCAAACTCTCTTACTGTCAAGTCACAAGGTCTATACAGAGAAAGCCAAGGAGATTTAACGGCAGGCAGTACAGACTAGCCAACACATGCATTTATTTTAATGAGAGAAGGGATTGATCTTAAGGTGCCCAATGCAGAAATACTTTTACATAATGTACATCTCCCACAGAAGCACATTTAATATTTTAGTATTTATTTAAATTATATACACAGGAAAAAGCCTAGCATCCCATTGTAAAAGAAATAATGGGTTGAGCTATGTAATTATTTTTAATGAGTCAGGTTTGTGCAGTTAATTTTTAGGGGCTGAAGAGCCGGGTGGATAAATTACTTATGAAAGAGGGTAGTGCTCATATGATTTTACTATAGCGAGACTATCCAAAACCTATTCCTTGCTAAATATGTGCCATATAAATCCATGGAAAAGATAGCAAGCAGAGAGAAAACTCAGTGAATGTGTGAAGACCAATAAAATGCATAGGACAAAGAACTGTTAATTCTTGAACTTTGGGAAATGGATGTTTGTCCCTTGTTTACTTTAATAAAGAACCAGGATTAGTAGTTCCTTCTTGTATATACACTGAAATAACTTGTCCTTTTAGGAAGAAGATTACTAGGCTCCTGCCACGAACTAAAACTAATATGCAGTACTTCTTGCTGTCTAGTACTACTACGACTTAGGGGTTTTTGCCTACATCCAAATATGTGTCATTAGATTTTTAAAATAAATTCTTCTAATGTGCATTTAGAACTGCTAGTAATCCACCCACTTTGCTTGTCCTTTTCTAGGGTCTTTTAAAGTGTTTGCTGGAAATAATTCCACTGTTATGATAGTCAGAATACCTTGCTTTAACCATTATAGCTGTGATGTAAAAAAATGCAAACCAGCCATACCCAAGGAGAGCTGGATCCAAACAGAATATTCTGACATTTATGTCGGTGGTATTTCCTTCTATGGCTTGATGGAATAAGTCTTGAAAGCATGAAAATCATGAGCACTCGCAGCAAACTCTGGAAAATATTATGTGAGCTGTGTTGTTGAACTTCTTTTGCTCCTGGAGGTGGCCCTTTCAAAACACAGCTGAGCATCTTTGCCAACGCTCAGTGCCAGTGTTGGTATTGCTCATTTTGTGCATACACTGAGCTCATAGTTTCCACCACTGCTGACATGTGGCAGAATTTCTTTTTAGGAAGAAATGAAAGAGAAATCCTTATTTTGATGGACTATCTGAAAGAGCAGCTTTTCAGACAAAAAAAAATCTAGCACAGCTTTCTGAAGTCAGGTGCTTCTGTTTACAGAGTTCCTAAGGGAAAAGGGTCCAGTCAGTTCAAATCAACAGCATCTTGCCCTTATCAGGTTTCCAAGGATGCTGGGTTTGTGGATTAGTGCTATTAGTTGTGTCTAGCCAAAAAGGATACTACAGCTTACAGTCTTATGGATCCCTTATTCGATAAAGGAGTTTGGCACCAAATATTTGATCCTGCAGTCAAGAACTGATTTCTGGTCACTGCTCCCAGTGGTTAAAGGAATACCCAGGGAGACACAAACACCAGCTCTGAGGCTTTGCTCTTCAAGACAGCATTGGAGTATTGCTGGATCTAACAGTTCCTGACTCCAGTTTGACAACCGAGAGCACAGATTTATCTGTACTTGCTGGGCAGAGAGTTGCTTCTGGCAATTACATTAACAAATCCTCAAAAAACTTAGATAATCTGAACTATTAAAATAGCAGTTGTTTTACTTCCTTTCCTTTATGGTATTTATTATTGAAAAATCATTGTTTTCTCCCCTAGCAATGCAGATATTTTTAACTAATAAAGTAAAGCAAATATATAGGGCCATCTATACCGCTGCTTCCCCAAAATGGAAACATCACATGCTCCTTGTAGTTACTGTTTCCAGATAAATTGGCTCCTTGACTGTTCACTCTCAAATGTTTTCATAGGTTTTTTCTCCAGAAGTGACATTTCTGCTCAAAATGTCAGTAGAAACAGCATAAGAAAAGGGTGGTTTATTATCTATGGCTCTCTATTAGAGGTTTTATTTTCTGTCACTACACAAATGCTAAGTGTTTAGATCTTAGAATAGGCATCAATTATTAACAAAGATGGTGGAGAAAGAAAGCACAGTTTTTCATGACAAATTACACTGTAAGCAGAGTTCCATAATCTGGCATGCTGCATTTTCATTCTTCAAAGTACAAAGAGAAGAATGACTAATACATCAGTTTCAGTGCTGTTCCCTTGCTTTTTTTGAAAAGCACCTTGCTATCTAAGACCACCCTTAATTTACCATCTTTTGAAGACAGATGATGTAATGAAAACATCCGTGTCTGTTTTCTGCTAGCCCATAATATTAAACATTATCAGAGTAATAGTTATTCTCCACCCACTCATTAATCACGTCCCTACTCCATGCATACTCCTCTGCTCTTCTGACACATCATATAAACCACCTAAAACGGACACCTCTTCCTCTGCTTAAAGAAATTTCCACTATTGCAGAAGGGAATGAAAACTCTGAACTCTACGAAATTAAGACGTACAGTACTTTCTTTATACTGATGATCCAGAGCTTTGGATTTTAATTCCTTAGTGCTGTTTAGGATTTTAGAATTCCTGGACTTCAACTCATCACGACATGCCAAGTGCTAAATCCCACAGCAAGAGGTTTGTAGGAGCCACATAGCCAGCCACTTCAGGAGAATCAGGGTATTTATACCCACCTGAGAGCTTCCCATCCTTTTCTCAATTAGATAAACAAATTGTCTTTTACCTACATACAATACTCGGAGACAACTCAGGTTCACTCTGCCTGTGCCCTGGAGTGGCAGGACACAAGCCAGCCCTGATCTAAAAGCCATCTGACAACGTGAGTGTGGCACAGAGCCCACACTAATAGACTTGTTTCTCTGCAGCACTTACTAACTCAGAAATAGTGCCATGCTAATACAGTGATGTAGCTCTCAGCTGGCTCAGAGCACCACCAGGGTGGGCTTGTTTCTGCCATATACCATGTCACCATACCCATCTAAGGAGTAGGCTCACTGGTCTGTGAAGCACAGCTGGGTCATGGAAAGATTTATGAGACATAGCTGAACAATGCCAGTCTCTGTATTGTCAAAAACTAATGGCAATCTCCTTTTAGTTTCAGTAGTAGGGTCTGTGCTTTTTAGCTGTACAAACTCTGCTGGTTAACCTCACTTCTGCCATAAGGTTCTCTGGGGCCACAATGTGCAGCCTCCTACCGACTAATCTGTTGTCCCAAGACTCCCACAGCCCTGCTTTACAAAGCTCTCTTCATTTTTCCCAGCCCTTTAAAGGTATAGCTGAGGGTTTTGCCTGTAGTCACCCAGTACTGGTCCCAGAACGTTTTGTAGAGTCCCTGACTCTGCCTCCACAGTAGGAAGTCGCTGCTGGGGAATAGATTTCAGATCATTTATGAACGTTCAAGGGCTAGGAAGTTGGGCATCTAAGGGATTACATATGGAGGGTGCTGTGCATGCTGAGCCCTTCATTTTTATGGAGGACAATTTGTGTGTGTGTGTGCGAGTGCAGGTGCGTCTTGAACAAATTTTTCAGTGAAAGAATTTGGAAACATCAGTTAATTTTTCTCCTCCTTTCATCTACTTCATTGACCTAGGCATAGACTCTGCATATCCTGAATAAGATGATCACTACAGCTGTATGGATTTCTGCCATGTCCTTCGTTACTTCTGAAGGTCTCAACAGCAGTGAATCATAGCCTAGTCCTGGCATACATACCAAGGGCCCAGAGGCCAAGGAACTAATTGAAATCAGTAAGTTTATACACAAACACATGTGTACAAAAACACATGCTTCGCTTTGAAATGCATTATTTCTCAACTGAAAAATCAAACCAAGCCAGCAAGTACTCACAAGTACTTGCTAGCTGCAAACTACTGGACTGGATACCATCCTAACTGGTAAGTTTGATGTGTGCAGCTTTGTCCAAGAGGTTGTCATCGTTGCTCAATGCTTAAAAAGATGTTATCTGAAGCTTTTGGTTTATCAAGGCTATGAAGTAAGGAACACACGTCCTTCACATCTATGTTGAAACAATACTAACCCCTGTAATAACGCTCTAGCCAGTCTCATCCCACAGTTCCAGATTTTCCTATAGGTTTTGCCATTTGACACTCTTTCATGTAGAAACTTGGGCTGTAGCTGGATCTAGTCCAAATACTTCATGTTCTTTGGAGGTGGAGGGGGAGAAAAGGGGTTTTGTTTTGATGGGCTGTGTTTTTATGAATATCTTATTTCCATACTACATCATGCCACTTGCTATAAATCAACTGACAATGAGAATTTAACACTCCAGCTTCACCAGCATTTCTTGTAGCAGCAGTGATGCCTTTGAGATGTTCCTCATCCCATCCCACACACACTTTGTGCAAGTCCTCAGCAGCAAAGGCTCATCTGGCATTGACAGAGCAATGCAGCAGTGCAGGGGGTTGGGGGAAAGCGCTGACACCAGAAATAGCTTGTGAAACTACTCATTGTCAGGAGTTTGTAGAGTGCTCCAGGAGGAGAAAAAGGGTGTTAGAGAACAGGGATTAGAGGTGGCATGAGAAGGGAATTTCTAGATAGAGAGAGAAATTGAGCAGACCTGTGGAATCTCAGTTTGAGACAAGTCAGGGCAGATTGTGCTCATCTGAAAAAATGTCATACCTATTCTTGTTACGCTAACCTAGGGTTTCTAGCTGTAAACCAAGGAGTGAAAGGGAGGACTTTGGCAGGCCTGGGATTGCTTCACCCGTTGTGTGAGCACTTCGCTGAGATGGCAGACACGGCTGGCTGAGCACTAGTAGCTTCCTCTGCTGCAGGGACTCCTATGGCCAGAGAAGTTGCTGTGTTGGGCACAAACCTGAGCCCTCCTTCTCCCCATCCACAGCATGACCACACCTGCATATTCCCATGTGTTCACCTCTATATGCTTCTTTTGGCCCCTGCCCCMCCCCCCCCCCCTTTTTTTTTTTATTTTTTGGATACCTGACTGCTCTTATCTTTATTGGGTAGTCTTTCCCCTGTAAAGATGCATGGAGCATCTTGCTCCCATTGGATTTTGACAAAGCAGTAGGAGGAGGTAAAATATGAGTGGGACAAACCCCCTGAAACCATTCCACATAAACCATCAAAAATAAGTCAAATGCACATGTAGAAACTAGAGTTACTTTTAACAAACTTTCTCTGCTAACCAGCTGGGTTTGTTTGGTTTTTAAGTTATTTTATTAGCATAATTGAACTTTACATGAAAGCACTAAGTGTTTTTATTACTCACCTTGAAACAGCCCATTCTGATTAATCTCTTAGTATCTGTACTTACCCTTTGTTGATAATGAGTTGAGTAAATGCATCTGAAGACGTACACTTCTTACTGGCAAGGCCAGGACAGCACAGAGTCCAACAACACAAGGCCAACAGAGAAGGTTTGAAGGCCAGATCATTTCCAGACTGAATTTTTTTTTTTTCCTTCATTAAAGCATAATGCTTTGGAATGGTTTTCAAATGCAAGCCTGGCTCCCAAGGACCCGAAAAGGACATTTGCTGATAAAGAGCAAAATGGACATGGGCCTGTTGTTCTACTTGAGCTTTTTTGAGTCTTTGCAAGATTGCTAGTTTCCCAAAATGTCAATCCACAGAGAGTTAATCTTACTGGCTATATGAAACTATATATCTGCCTCTGGCTAAACTAGAAGTGATACACATCCAAACAATTACTTTTCTAATAAAATACTAGAAGGTATCCTTCATGCACCAATCCATCATCTATAACGTCCTGTCAAAGCTGTTTTAGTATATGCCAATATACTTCAGGAGCCCCTAGAAAAAAAAACAGAAAAAAAGGGGGTGGAGGGGAGGGCTAGCTCACTCTTTCCTGCTTTGAACATTAAAAAGGGACTTCAAGTATTCTCCACTTGCAGAACAATGGAACTTGGCACAAAATCCATGCCTTTGGATGAAGGTTCAGCTCTGGCTGAACCAGACTCCTGGTTTTCACTTTCAAAAATGCTTTTAGCTTATATGGCTGGGGGAAAAACAAGCTTCCAAACTGTAACTTTTGTTTGAATTGGCAGCATGTTGTCTCTATGAGACCGCAAAGCACCTGAATGAAGATCTCTTAACCATACCATTAACATCCAGGGAGTATGGGCATAAAACCTGAAAGCTCCCTCAACCTGACTGTGGATCAGCTAGTCTAATAAGAGACACCTTTTTTACTAAATAACTTTGCCTTGCTTATCCCTCCAGATCATTTTGGTTAGTAATACCAATGTTATTTGTGCCTGGTACACCACAACCTCCACCTGGGTCTCCACCCCCCTTGCAGAACAGGGCCTGAAAGTTCAGGCACCCTGGTAATTCCCCTGGCAAAACCAGCTTTGCCAGTCAAAGGGATACAGCAGATGTGAGGTTTGAAGAAAGGTTTGTGATGTCCCTGTTGCAGTCACTGGCCCTGTCTCCCTTATCTCTCACCACGAGCTCAGCCATCACCTGGGGCTCAGCATCCTCCAGTAGAAATGGTTACCAGACTGTAGAGTAAGCCCCTGCACGTTGTACCACCTTAGGCATCTCCTTATTAAGTCTTTAGCCATTTATTCTTTACTACTTTTCCTCATTTCATCTACACAAAGGGTTTGTGGCAATGATAAAGAGGTCCCTATATACCCATAATAGAAAAGGCAAAACACCTCAGTCCTGCCCTCTTTGTCCAGCTTGAGGCCACACCTTACAGGTTTTGTGCTTGGAGCAGCCTGTTCATCTTGCCCTCCTGAAGRTCTCCACGCCCTTTCATATATCAGCACAACACTTGGTGCTCTCGTCCTACTTGGTTAGCCCAGAACTTCAAGGTAGGTAGGGTGCTGCACGTGCTTCTTGGACTGCTCTGCCATGCTCCAGCTCTGCACAGTAACAAAGGCAAAGGTATCAAACACCCGCTCCCATTCCTGCTCTGACATGCCTTTGGTCCTGCTTACTATTTCTAGCATGTTCCACTACCTGTACAGAGGAAGAAACGCTTTATTTTAGTAACTGACTGCAACCTGGAAACATCACATGTCCAGAGTCTCAGAAAGTATGAGTGCCAAACTCCCTCTGATTTGGCTTCTCAGCCTCTTAGGATCTGGCATATCTACCTCATTTCTCAGCTCCTCCAGAGTCAGGCTTCTCAGCTTCCCAAAGCATCTAGCTCCAGACTGTGATCAGAATTTATGGAGACTACAGGTTATTGCAAAACAGGAACCCTTTGTGCAGCTACATTTGCTGTACTACTATGACTACCGAAAACCACCTGCATTAAACACTATAGCTGATATGTTGCCCAAATAACTGAACTTCAAATCATCAGTATCATGCAATTCTCAGCCTGCGATCCTTGTAACATAGTACTTAACATACATGTACTTTTCAATAACTCCACAATTCAAAATCATAATCCTAATAGTCCATTTTCCTCAACAAAACACTTAATGCAATACAGTTTGGGAAGAGAAGCATGAAGGAAAAAAAAAACAGAGCTACCTTCTAACAAACAACTTTGCCTTATTCTTCGCAACACATTCTTGTTGGCCAGAGATGACAAAAGCAGTTTAGGACAATTACAGAATAACCACAAATACAACCAAACACAAAGTCAGAGTGGATGCAGACCAACACACCACTAAATAGCCATAGCCATATATCTAAATTAGCTAATTCATTTTAATTCATTAATTCTTAAATTAGTAAACTGTACACCTGCTTTGGCAAAGCCTGTTATTTTCAGCTGCAGCTCGATGTTGCCCTCCTGTGGGCCAAAAAAAGGAAGAGCTGTTGTGTTTCTTCACACCTTTGCCATATCAAGAGAAATATGGGCATGGCCCACTCCTTTCCAGCTGAGGCGAAGTAAGAACAGATGAGCCGAGTCCCTGTGAATCACGTAAATGTAACATTGTTCTCCAGATTTAATCACTTCTGGATGACTTTTGGTACAAGTCTGCTCCAGATCAGCCATAGGAATAAACATCTGCATCTTGCCAAATTAGCCACAGCTTACAATATGGTATTTATGCCGACTTTCTTCCAGCTGAGGAAAGAGACGTGATACATGAGGTTTGCTGGAACAAAAAACTACTCTTCAATTTTTTCAGCAGGTTTGAATGGCAGAGTGAATTTTTTTCATCCTTTGCCTCCTGACAGTACAGGTGCCCAACAATGGGGTCTTCAGTCTTGAGGACCCCCAGGCATAAACTATTTTTGCTTCCAATTTGATGAAGGCCTCTCCCTTGCCTAGGCAGGGGTGGATTTGTCTGCAACAGCCTCATTATAACACAGTTAAGTCTTTGTCACTCGTGTGACGCTTCCCATGTTTTTGTCATTTGGGGACTGTAGGTCCCTGTTTCTGTAACAGACTGAACTTGGGACCCATCTGAATTCTGAACTATGGCTGAATTGATTTGGGGATGGCATGTGGTTAGGTTGGTCTCCAGTTAGTCTTCCACTTCCTAAGGATGGGATAAAGGGCCAAATTCCCCACCAGTAGGAGGTAAGAAATGCTCCAAAAACAGTGACTTGTGAAACACAGACAGCACTTAAGGAAGCTAATAATTGATCTCTTCATGCCTGAAACAACAGCCAGGAGACACGATGGGAGTACCTGGGCTATGTAAGGAAAGACCATACTCCTTTTCTTGTGCATGATGCATGAGCAGTGAGAGCCGTGAGGAACACAGGGTAGTAGGGCTTGTTTTGTTATTCAAAATGGTAATTAATAATTCCTCCTGCATCAAAGCCCCTAGGGAATTATTCATAGTGCTGTCACGGCTGTCACTCCAGCAAGGTTGACTCCCCCAAGACACGTCCAGGACACGCACAATGCTAAGGGAAGGAAAAGGTGTTTGAGGCAGCCGCAGGCAGAAACTGAGCTTCAATTCCTCTTATTAGAGCAGCACAGCTCAGGTCTGTGCCAGGGTCACTGCAAACCTCAGGGAGAGATGGTCTCACTTCCAGCCTACAAAGTGAGACTGTCCTCCTTCCTGAGATGATATTTATGGTACTCTGGAGCAAAATCRCATCAAACTCAGCTTTCCGGGTCCTTTATTTTCACTGAAGATGCAAGTTGCCCATAGCATTGTTCCAAACAAAAAATGTGGTTAGATCTTTAGCAACAGAGTTTGACTCTACACGTAGTTAACGTGAAGCAATAAGTTGCGTAGTCTCAGATCATTGGTAAAATCCACCTCCGAATTCAGAAATGAACTTTGTGGCTGGGTTTGACTGTTGCTATAGGCCAAACCAACATCTCAAATCCAAACATAACCTCAAACTGAGGAAGCTGAGGTCAGACAATTGTGGCTTGGGTTCATGTCTAGTTGCTACCAAGTCAAAGGCTTCCCTCTCAAAAACAGAGTGCTAACAATCAAGCGACAATCCAAAYGCAAACAAGAAAGAAGCACCAAGAAAACATCTGGAAGCAATACTGGTAGGAAGAGAACATGGAGACGTGGCCAAATGCTTCACTGCCAAAGGCGGGGGGAGGGAGGGAATTCATGACAAGGGGCTTTTCCTGCCTGTGTTCAAAGATCATCAACAGAGCATCTGTGTAGAATAAAGACTAGGAGAGAAAGTACATACGTGGCTAGGGAATGAGGAAAGAAGAAACTGCTAGAAAAGCAACTCTAGAGTAGCTAAGGAAAAGGCAGCTGATTAGCATGCAGTCAGTTGAGATCTACACAGCAAACAGCATAATCAACGTTCATATACATCTGTCCAATAAAGCCTGTAAGAGCCACCATTTTTCCTTAAGACTCATCAAGTTTATATCAGAAATTACCATGTGCTGGCAAAGTCAAATTTCTGAAATCTTTCTTGCCACAATCGATCTGTTGATTAAGTATCAGGATAATGCAAGGAGTCAAATTAATGAAAGCCACTGGAAACTTTTACATTAATGCTTAGGCTACGGTGGCTGCTGACACAATGAATTTAAATGAATTCCAGACACTGGCTGGCAAAGAAAATATGTTGAAGCAGCATGAAATTTTTTAAGCAAATCTGTGCATTTCCTGAAAAGGTAATTTTGCTGGGGCTTGTTTCTGAAAGAAAAAAGAGCTACTTTTCACTCTCCTGCAGCAGCTTTAACTTCAACAGAAACATTGCTCCTTATTCCCCGGCCAGTTCTTACACAGGCACCCCTTCAGGGCAGACTTCCAAATATTAGGAGATGGACAGAGATGCAGCACAAATATTTACTCTGTTCCGTGAGGTAGAAAGTGAAGGGCAGTAAAACGCAGGTTTTATAAAAAAAGAGAGAGATGCACGTTGCCAAGAGCACCCATCGCTTGGTTTCCATTTCCCAGCTCCCAACACCTCTCTGCGGGAGGCTGAGGCTCCCATCGGGGTGGGGAGAGCCCACTGCCCAGCTGCAGGCAGGGCTTGTGGTCTGTGTCCTCAGGGGTAAGCTTTGGCACATGCCCTCGAGCTGAGCTTCTTCCTCACAGGCTGCAAATACAGGAGCCAACACCCCTCACAAAAAGTCAGGACACAGGAAAATCCATTGTCCATACAAACAGCTTTTAGAAGAGCTGGTTCTGCAGCTGAAAGCACTTGTAACCCACTGTTCAAATTAGATAATGGAGCAAGGGACAAATTACTGCCTCTTTCCAGCCCTGCTCGAAGCAAGTTTCACAGGCTTTATTCTTCCTCTGAATCACTTCAGCTCTAGCACAGTCTTCCAAGTTAAAAAGCCATTTCTGAAAGTGCCTTCATCCAAACGACAATTCAAGTAAAATATACTACATGCAGACATTTATTTGTCCTTAATAGCACCTTTCTTGATGGATATATACTTTCCATACATCTAGGAAATAAAACCTGAGCAGAGATGTGAAGAATTTGCGAGGAGGCGAGATCCGATGAGTAAGCAGCTGCTTTATTAGCAGCCGTACGGCTCTTGATTTAGAGGCTTCATTCACTCAGAGCTGAGGAACATCTTCTGTGCCTGATGCTATAAACGTCAGCCAGGACTAAAAATGGCAACAGGACATTTTTGTTGTTGCTTCCCAGCCGTGTCACCTGAGTCCAACGAAGCTGAACGGGTGATATCGGAAGCGGATCCTCTGGCAGCAGCGTAGCCGTCCCGACCCTTGCATCCGTGCCTCCTCCTTCACTCCCGCAGCAGGGACAGCTGTCAAGGGAAAGCAGAGCCATGAAAACAAATGGGTCTCCCAGTGACCGGCCGGCAGCCCCATGTGCGCACTGAGCCCACTCTGCATCTCTAAACTTTCCATCGATGTGATGAAAACCTGGTCTCTCCAGAACTGCTTCATACTTTCAAAACTATCTGGATTGTCAGACCTGTATTCATTCCTGGCCAAGAATAACCTCTTAAGACAAACACAGCGTTATTTACCCGGCTGACAGCCCAGCTGTGGTCGAAGAATGCTGTAGGATAACCAAGGCGTCCAGTGGGATGCTGGAGAAGACCCGCACCGTGGTATTTGTGAAACTGTGCTGACACGTGGCACAAGAGCAACTCAGTGTACCTTAGTATTTCCAGCAACCTCCTTTCTTTTTAAAGCAAGCTGTTCTTTCCCCCTCGCCCCAGAAGTCTGCTTTAACCTGACTCAGTACAAGCAACCACAGAAGTCCTTGGGTAATTAAACAGATACTTGCTACATTTTCCATTCTTACAGGAAAGAAGGTTCTTAACCTTTTATGGTCCTTTGGTTTTTAGTGCATTTAGAAGGAGCAGAACCTTGAGTAACCACCAAACAAGATAAAGACTAATCCAGCAAAAAATCCTAGGCTAGTTTAGTAATTTCTTTATTTTCCAGTTAGTATTTTAAAAATGCTATTCCCACTCACCACATCCAAATAGGAAATCCTGCAGCATAAAATGGCTCCATGCGATTCAAAACTGTAACTTTTCAGCTCACATAGAAGAGGGAGTTAATAATCTCTAATAAGAAAGCAATTTTGGAGTTGTATTCTCTGATCTGTTGCAGCCGTAAATTCAAACACCAATCCAAAAAACTCAGACTGGCTTTACTCACTAAGAAATTGCCTCTTCTCCTGATAATGGCTTCCTTTGACAAAAAAAATTACATTGAAACAACTGAACTTTGCCAACAGAGAATTTATGAGATAGAAAGTGAAATCTTTGTGCTATCAGAGTCAGTGGCTCAAGATATAGTCCAGAGCAGTTAAGGGAAATAGAATTATTATTAACAGTGAATATTTATAAAACATAATAGACCAAGCATTTTACAGTTTTAAGGTGTAAAATGTAAATCATTTTTCCATTTTTTTTCCTCTGTAGCCTACAAACTACATAACCAGTTAATATACTCACTGACGTATACAGAGTTTCCATTTAACTTCTTCCTACTTGAGTAAAATGAGTATGCAAAACCATCAAATTAGAGCTGATAAAATGGCTCTATCCATCTAAAACTCTTGTTGTTAAAAGATTTCAAGAAATGGTTCTGTGCAAATATTTTTTAATATAGTTTTAAGTTCTATATTCTTTTTTGACCTGGCTTTGATGAGGTACAACCAACCATATATGTCAGTGGTCACTTAAAATATTTGATAGTGTTTTGATAAGAACTGGAGATATCAAAACAAAAAACTAACCAAACAAACAAACAAAAAAAAAAAATCAGAGTTTCAACCTTTGGAACAGTAAGTGATTTCAAAGAAACAAGATGAAATTTTACTTTTCATTCTGGGAGGTAATGGTTATTCTCTCACTTCCAAACAATTAGCAGAAAGGCTTGGAAAAGGGGTCCCACCTCTCCAGGTACTTCATACTTACTACATGCACCATACTGAAACAGCAAATCCAACCAACATCTAGGAAAACAATAAACAAGTTATTTGCTCCATCATGTATTAACATGACCCCTATATATTAATATTCAAACAACAGCATGAAAGAGTCAGAAATAACATTTCATTAGAATGTCAAACGAGTGCATAAGTGCCAGGTGCAGGAGAGATTGTGTGTAGCTTAGGGAGGTGGAGGGCTCACTGCAGACAAGATGAGGGAAGAGATGCTCCCACGGCATTGGATTGGCTGGCCGTTGCTCTTGGCTCCTACAGTCCGGGAGATTTTGGTTTCATACCAGAAGACATTTTTAGAAAGGCACAGAATAGGACCGGGGAAGAGATCCCACACTAGACATCAGCTTGTTGGGAAAGCTTTGTCTTACTTTTTGCTCTGCACGTTGAGCTGGCAGAGAGCTCTGTCTGGTATTTGAAGCATGTCCCTCCTCGCAGCCCGCTCCCGTCCCACCACCCCCAGACTCGAGCGGGGCTGTCGGGAAAGCGGATGGATGAATCGTGGATGCTCGCCTGGCTACTGAGTCACTCAGCTGGAGGTCAAAGCCAAGACTGCAAACTGAGACTCTGCAGTCTTCCCAGATCTGTTGCCAAACTGTATGAACAAATCAGTTTTTCTGAGCTTCAATTTTCTCATCTACTTACAAAATACTTTGACGCATTTAGATGAAAGGCTATACAAGTACTGCTCTATTACCAGACACTATTTCATCCTCTCTCAGGTTATAAATTGCAACTATTACCTAAAAATGTGGGTATACAAGTATTTTTCATGTTTTTCTAGGTATACATGTACAAATGCACACTGCCCAAACATGAATGTATTACTAGACTTGAATTCTAAAACTGTATCTTAAGTATTATGTTTAAGTATTTTTGCAGCTATTATGTCTATCCTAATTTCTATTATCCAGACCCCATCCTGTCTTTAATAAGCATATGTAAAATTCGATTTTGGCCACAGGATGGCAGACAGAGTATAAAGGCACTATTTTACCTTCAACTTCTACTCACCAGGGAAAAAGTATATACATAAGGCAAAGCATTTTTTCTTTCCACTCTCACTGTTTGCTCATACTTTTATTAACTAGGTTAAATACTTTGACCTCCCCCGCAAATTACAGAAGAGAGTTTATAGAACAGACATAGCATCAAATTAAATTGAGAAAGGTAATTTCCAAGAAGTTGTTTAAGTCAGATGTGCAGAAATTCWGCAATTTGCAGGCATGGCCCCAAAACAGATCTCACTATTTTATTGTTCATACATAGTGCTATTTTAATTGTGTTAAAATTACTGTTATTTCCTTTTTATTTAACAGAGCATTTAAGATTATTCTTGCAAGCAGCCTTAAGTAACCACGAAACGAATTAAATTATGCTGTTGTGGTATATTTACTCAATACATACCCAAGATAGCAGAATAAATGACCAGAAGCTTAGCAGACAGAAGGTTATTGTGGGACTACCCAAAACAGCAAGCATTTCTTCTTGCTGTTATTATTCTTGGTTCAAGTTTACTGAATTTGAGATTTTTAATAGCCTTCTGCCCCAACTTCTAAAGAAAATGAGTATACAAAGCACCATTAAATATTGCAGAGGCCTTTCTTTGAGCTTCATGTGTTATGATTTAACCAAAGCATAATGCACCCCAACTTGCAGAGGGCAGCAGTTCAGTTCAAAGAGTTATGTTTCTTCAAATAATTTCCTGAGCGATAGATAAATAAGTACAAGATTGACACTGTGCGAAGCTGTTAGTCCAGTATCTATGCAAGTTTTTACACAGTCCTGAACCTATTGCTGTTCTAAAAAGGAAAGGAAAGTTTTTCTTTGGCATTTGGTTTGAATACATTTATTTCTGAACCAAAGGAGGGATGGCGACAAAGAGAGGAACTGGAGCCTGGAGAAGCATACCATGAAGAAACCGTGCTTCACATTTAAGTAGCATTTATATTGCCAATGGTATTGGCTGTGTCCTTGGAGTGTTTTCTCCTTTCCCACAACACTCTACTACAAAGGAAAACATTCATAATTCAAAACTTAGGAGGTTGGAAAGCTAGCTGAAAAGGATGAATATTCTCTTTATCAAGGTTCATTTTATATAGAGGGCTACCAACACGCTGAACTAAAGCCAGATGGGAATGCAGAAAGAAGCTCTGTATCTACAACCAATTTCCAGGAATCTGAGAGAAGTGAAATGTTTAATAAAGTGGTAAGGAAGGACTGCAGGCATCTCTGTGATTGCTTTACCAGTGGACCACAGGCATTTAGGAAAATACTGGATTCAAGAAAGAAGTTGGCACGAAGTATGGAGAAATGCCATGTCTTAGCACTCCGCTTGTACCATGAGACATTCCACGAAGCAACACACACTGAGGGCAGCACAGAAAATTTAAAAAATAATGAACCAAAGTCATCTAAAAGCAGATGAAAAGGAAACATAAAGAGTAAACTTAAGTTGGGGGTGGGGGGAACCTTGGAGTTCCTATTAGTTGCCTTAATGAATAATCCTCAGTGTTTCAGCTGACCAAACGTGACAAATGGCAGCAGAGATGTTTGTTGGGGATTCAGCTCCTTAGAGCAGAAAATAAAAGACAGCGGGGGATCTGCTAACTTCTGACATTATCAATATATTTCACTGTCTATTATGGCTTGGCAACTGGACTGAAAAAAAGACATTACACTTAATGCAATTTTTCCTCAAGAATGGTAGATCATGATATGCAATGTTGTCACTAGCCTACTCAATTGCACTGCCTTGCACTTTTTCTAAACTCATTTCCTATGCATGAAGATTTATAACTTTACTTCATATACAATCACTTGGCTCCATTATAAAAAAAAAAGTTCTATTTCTTTTCCTCGTGAAAAGCAAAACTGAATCCCAAACCAGTTTTCTTCACTAGTTTTTTTTGGATCTGCAAGCTTCATTAGTGAAAGGAGAACATTCTTATGATTAGCAGTAAACACTCTTATCTCTTCTTAGATATTTAAAAGAGAAAAGATAAAAATCCAGTAAAGTTTGCTATAAGTTTTTATCATGAGCAAATATTCTGTGGAAGACATTCAGTCTGAAAGAGCTTCCTTGGCTTGTCTTTGAAGTAAAGAAGTACCACTACAATACAGCATGCTGCACATAAAATCTTCAGCTTGAAGATAAACGCATCAAAAACAAAAGAGCAGAAGCCGTATTGTTACATAGGGGAAAGAAAAACCAACCTACATTTACAAAATAAAAGTAACTACACAGTAGTGGTATTTATGTATGAGTTAGTTTTAATAAATACAAGGGTATCCTTCTCTAAAATTTCTTGTGAAGGAAATATTTTTCAGTCTTATGAGACCAATTCTTTTTGCGTTAGCAAAGAGCTGCAGTTTTACTTTGCACATATTTAACTCCATTATCTAAAGAAATCGAATAATTCTCTAAGGGTATTTCCAGCAAAAAGAATAAGCTTTGCTTACTGCAGACCTCCTATACTTCATCGACAGAAATTTCTTTATATTTGGACACTCAGATTATGCGTTTTATCTATTTCCCTGAAAGAAAAGAGTGTTCACCTCTCATGTGTTAACACATTTCTATAGTTCTAGTGATTTACGTTGCTCAAGAACTATATTAGCTTCCTTCATTCCCCAAGTTAAAAAAAAAAAAAAAAAACCAACAACAAAACCAGCGTAGTAAAACACCCCAGATCAATGTCGTGAAAAACCACACAGAGTACGCTACCAGCCTCCTCACTTCCAGGGGCTTTGCTCTTTCTCAGTGCCTCTGCTTGGATGTCCATCAAGCCCTGGTGCTACTCTACAATTGTCAGCCTGCTCTTACAGGTTCACAAGAAATGCATCAGAAACAGAGAGCTCTGGCTGGATTTCTAAAATACCAAGACAAGAAAAGCTTCAGTTGCCCCCATACGCAAGGAAGGTGTCTTGAATTCCAGACTGTGAGAGCCGGGTGAGATTTCAGCATCCTTTAAGATAAGTCTTCCATTCAATAACTGTCTTATTTATCCTAAAGGTGGAGCTTGTCCAGGAAAACCAAGAGAACAGAATGGTGGATGTATGTCCTCTTAACCCTTGGCCCCAGTGGTCTCAATATAAAATAGCACCACCTGCTTTGCAGGAAGTAAATAAATTACACTATAGGTGTAAGTATTTTGCAAACTTGTTATCAGCTCTTAGGTACTTGCAAGCAAAGGACACTCTGAAGCTGTACGCACACACTCGTTCTAACTGAAATTAATACTTACATTAGCAACCTGCATTCACAAATGCAGGCAGTTTCAATTCCTGCATGAAATCTGTTGAAAAACCACCTGTCTCTATACTTGTCTATTTTTTTCCTATTAACTTTGAATAACTTATTTGCTATAGAGTTTTAATGCCAGGCATGAGACCTGGTAGGTATTAATGCTACAAGCAGTATTGCATACTGGGGGCTTCTCAGCTAAGGAATGATGACTAGGTTAGAAGTTTGGCCTTATTTTTTAATACATGTACTTTAATGATGTCGCTCATTTTTGATTGTACATGAAAAGACCGTTCAGGAAGAAAGTCTGCAGCTAGGAGCTCTTCCCATTCATTTTTTTTAGAATTAGTTTTAAGAAAGTTAAACTTGTATAAAAATAAAAATAGGTCTTCAGGCTGCAGTATTTTGATGACATTCCTCAAGTGCCTCCTCAGGGTTCTGGTCATAAAATACTCCATGCAGGGAGTAGTTTTGTTGTCTTAATGGCTGCAAAGTTTTCCTCTCCTCTGCAATGTAATCTCAGTTTTTGGTTGTTTTTTTTTAATGAGCTTCTGATTCCCAGCATTTGAACGGTGCTATTGCTTTATAATGTGCTTTTGTTCCCTTCAGACTAAAAGTAAATAAGAATGGGAACAACTTGCCAAGAACAGATCCATTTATTTGCTCAAACAACATTTCAAGAACACCTGCACAGCTATTTTGGAAACATACTGGTATCTCCATTCAGCCTTTCACGCCTGTGTTATCACTTCAGGTAGGTTATGTCTACCTAATGATGAAAAATGCACAGCATTTCCCATACCTCTGTGTTCAGCTAATGAACATCTAATTTTTCTACTTTTGCCATTTGAACAACCAATATGAATCAATTAATTCATGGGAAGTTCATACTCCCTTTGTATCAATGATATTTAGAGAAGAATCAAGCCTTGCCTGTGTACTCTTCCATACACCATAATTTTCAGAATAAGGGAAACACTTTTTTCCAGTCTGAGCAGCACAATGAAAAAAATCCTCTTTGTAGAACAAGGCCAAGATACAGCCAGGCTATGGAAAAGATCAAGCATGGGTTTGTGTTCATACACACACACGCATACGCTGATGGATAATGAGATGAAGACTAAGAAGCCCTCACCAAATACACATCCCAATAGTGAAACATCGCAGTGGTCACCTGCTCCAACAGCCACCAGCGATGCTGCAGGTAGGGATGAAAGGCTCGCCTGTGGGATCTGAGAAACTACACTTGCCAATGGCCCTCTGTATCCATCTCACCCCACTGGCTGTATAAACTACAAGAAAAAAGTTTAATCAGGAAGTATCTTCTATGCTTTTCTACAGTGCATATCTCAGTTATACCCTTGATATGTAATAGCTCACTAGTTCTGATCCTAAGGCATCTTTCATTATCACAGAAGCAGCAGTTTAAAATTTACACTTCAAGAACACTTTAAAATAAAGATCCCTTGTCTCTGCCTTCCTTGCTCCTGCCTGCATTTATGCAAAAGCCGTCGGCCACCCGTGCTTTTTTTTTTTTGTCCCTGCTGGAAAGCTGACATCTCGCAAACACATGAGACGCAAAGGGGGCACAGTTTGGATGGAAAGCAACATGTGCACGTATGCCTGAGTGACGGGGGCATGGGCAAGGAGTCTAGGAGAACAAAAAGTCCATACCTCGTATGGCCAAAATGCTCTCATACAGATTAATGCATGTGATGCAGTACAAGAACTGAGAATTTCCTCTTTTTGCAGGTAACGCTATGAAGATCTCCACTCCACAATTCATGATGGCACAGCAAAGACAATTCTGAGACAGTCGGATCTGGAAATTTTAAGGAAAAACACTATTTTATATACCAGGACTTGTCCTACTTTACATGGTACATGTTTTAAAGAACGACCAAATGCTTGAAATAGGTCCCTGGTGAATCACAGTTTGCAAAAGTGATTCAGAGATGACGAGTCTCTAAATTTGGCTATGCCAGAAGTTCATTGTTGCATTATGCACCCGCCCACCTCTTACATTCACCCARTACTTTCAAAGATAAAAACTAGCTTTTAGTATCTTATACTTAATACTTTCTGCCTCAACTTTTCATGCATTGTGTTTACTTCATGCTGGAGTACCTTCCTTTAAGAAGCTGCAATGGCCTCGTGCTTTTGGGACCTGAAACTCAGTAAGGGACACCACTTCTTACAGAAATGCCTTCAGTTACCACCATACCCAAGTTAGAAGTCTCTGGGGAAAAAACAAGTTAAACCCAAAATCCTCATCTCCTGTAAGCTCAGAGAATTGCTAGAATTCAGGAGCTAAAATACCAGAGTAGTTCATCCTTACAAAGCACGCTCCGTTTTCTCCAAGCTCTTTATACACATCCTGGGGGCAACTAAGTTGGATCCAACTATAGCAGCAAAAAACAAATTTCTCCTTAATCAGTGTGCTGAGTGCAACCAGGGACTAGAGTAGGAGTCAGCTTCCTCTCTCAGGTGCCCTCACCAACTCCATCTTTCCATCCTCACTGCTGCCACAGGAGGATGGAGAAAGACCTATTATTCAAATATTAACAACAGCAGTTCGACACACCTTTCCCTTGCAGAAGAATAACAATTGTTATCAGTCACCAAGTTATTTTAAGGAACAAAGACCTGAGCAGTTATTCTGCTAGTTCTACTACTATATTCCATGGAGAAGACTATTTATTTTATATGCTTGGAAGAATATGCTTTAATTTAAAAATGAAAATTACTACTCTAAAAACAAAGTGGAAACCAGTAAGGTTGCAAACCTCCTTTTCACATACCACCAGTGGATGAGCGTACATTGTGAGAGATTAGCAACCCAAGTCTGAGAAAGCTTAAAGCCTGAAGTATTAGTCAAGCCCACTTTGAAGAGTAGGTCCTGATGTCTTAAGGTATTAAATATTGTAAACCATCTCATGGGCTTAAAGTATTGCTCACATTAACTGCCATTCCAACTAAAGCTGTGAAAATGCAGTATTTTCATACCCCATCTGTACTAGACATTGTAGTAAGGAAATAGCTTATATTAAATTTGCTCTGCTACCTTCCTCCTCTCTCTGCTCCCCACTCCCAGAAGACGGCAGAAACAAAATAGTGCAAAGCCATTAGTAGTTGAGCAATTCCTCTCACAACTAAGCAAAATTCTTAGACATAGAATTCCAGTTTCAAGCCGAAAGACTAGTTCCTGAATAAATTTGTTACTATGCGACTATACATCTCCCTTGCCAACTTCAGGCACTCTGAGACATTCAACAACCATAAACCAGTAGTAAGAGGAGGAGGCAGGCACAGAGGGAACAATATTCAGGACCCAAAACACAAGCTTTTTCAAGGAAACACAGTTTCCTCAACTACCTGGGTGGCATGGCATCACCCCGAAGTGCTGCCAGCGATATGGCCAATATCATCCACGCTGGCCAGGCTCTCAGCTTTGCTACTTCTGAAGTTGCACTGATGCCAACAAAGGCTGTAACCACGCTGACTGAAATCCTACTTTTGAACTGTTGCCTTACTCAATTAAGTACCTTGAGACGAATATGCTTTTATCAGATAGCTGATCTCACATTTGATTCTTGTGCAAAATAATCCTGAGGGGCATTGCTTTAAACGCAGCCAAAACAGCTTTTCTGAAGTGAAGCTCAATACAGAAAACTAACTTTCCAAAAGCAATAAATTACCAAGAGAAAAAGAAAATTATGATCATCTCTCTACATTTAGCAGCCTTAACAACATGTCAGGATAGTAACTGCTTCTCAGATCTCCTCCTGGTAGTTTAGGATGGAGGCTGCACAGCTCTGTGCCAATAGCTGCAGAAGGAAGCAATTCCGTGGGGTGAATTTTGAACTTTCCTGAGCTTTGACCCATCCCCTCCTCATTTTGCCCTCCCCCCAGCCCCGAAATGCACTAAAAGACAGCTGTCATCCTGTAAGTAGGATGCATTTACACAGATCTTAAAAGCTATGTCAAATGGGAAGATAATTACAGAAAGAAAAAAAAATTATGTAACTAGCAAATAAAACGTTTCACTGAAGATAGAAGCATCTCTTTCCAACTGTTTAACATTTGATTTGTACACAAGAACAAGGTTCTTCAGTACTGTTGAGCAAGACTATCTGCTTCATTAGATCCAGAATAACTTTTTATATTAAGATACAGAAAGTATTTGTGAAACCATGTTGGAAAACCATTTGAAGTGACACTTCTACCTTTTGGATACAACAAAATCCTGCACCATCAATTCTCATTTCAGTTCTAGTGTTGGCTGGAAACTAACTTTCTGTCAGAGACCATCTTTCTTGGCAGCAGCTAGAGGGAAGAAACAGAACAACTGGGAATTCCTGGCAGTCATAAATTAATTACTTATTCCTGCAACTCTACAGTTAACTCTACCAGCTCTAAGAACTGCCAATATCAATTCTACAAATGCATTTTGTAAAGGCTCTGCCATCTAATTCATGCTTTGCTATGGAATCAAAAAATCCCGTAATTAAAAAAAAAAAAACCAAAACCAGAACAACAGCAACAAAAAAAAAAAACCGTCAAGTAATTTATCTGACACCTCAGTCACAGGGGGCTGCTGAGGCAGGTATTGTGTTCCCTTTCACTCACAAAAACAGCAAAGCAGTCTACTCTGCCATGCAAGAAAGTAAGGATTCAGGGAAGTGAAGATTCAAAAAATACTTACTACTTTCAGAACTGAATCCACTGAAGACCGTATCAGAAATAAATCAAAGGAAACTGAAATGCATATATTCTTTAAAAAGCTCACTGCAGTAGCTGAAAAGAAAAATCTGAACAAATTCTTTCAGCAGAAAGCAGAAAAACAAAACCAAAACTAGCACGTGCACGTGGGAGGAAGGAATGATAAGGGTCCTTTCTAGACTTTTCCATCTCTTTAAATGTCTTTGTCTCCTTACTTCTTACACCCTGCAAAAGAGAAGCTGTTGTGGAAGCCCTGCCTTGAATTAACATTTATTCCATGAATACAGCAGATGTGGGGGAAAAGCCATTACAAAAGAAAAAGGCACAATCAAATTGATTTCATTATTATTGCCTCACTGAAAATCTATCTTCTTTCTGGGCTTGTCATAGCCTTATTCCTATCAGCTCACAGTAAAAGTGGAACAGTAATCCTTTGGGGAAAAAAAATGAAGTGACAAATACATTTTGGAATTACTTGTTGCACAGTGATGTTAAAGAATATTAAATGTGTAAAATACTACCGAATGCCCTGAACATTTTTTTAGGCGTATCAGAGTCGGAATAGTTCGTGAATATGAAATAAAACCAAGTTATACTCAGTCTCGTTTTGGTTAAAAATATTAAGAAATTCTCTTGCCCATATACTGCTCTTCCACCTCTTACCCATATCACAGTCTCTTCAAGTACTTAACAGTGAAAAACAGAGCTAGATGAAAGCAGAACAAACCAAATACTTTACAACTGTCTCACCTGTTGCAGAGCACCCTTACGTCCCTGTACTCCCGAGGTTTCTCATACACTGCTGGAATTAAGGTTGCTGCTTTCCTCCTGATGCATATATCTTCTATGCCCCAAAACAAACTTTGTTAGGAGAAACAAGAGTTTTTAAGTGCTTCTAAAAGTAATGAAAATTAAAAACAATTTCCTAATAGTGACAATTCTGTTTAGCCTGTGTGAGTTCACGTACTCACATGCCAACAGTACAGCAAAGCTTTCAGAACTAATTCAGGTGAACTGTTAAGAACAAACTTTTTTCTGGTATCTGTCAGTTCCTAAGAAATTAATGAGGACACTTCCATACATGTTGCCGTCCACCTGAAAGATGTTTGTTAGCCTTTGCAAATACTTCTTCAAAAGAAAAAACAAGAGAGAATTTCAGCAATGTGAGCATGGTAAACACATTTTTCCCTTCCAACAAATGTGCAGCACAGTAAACCTAGCATTACGTGTCACTACGTGACAGAGTAAATTAATAGTTGCAAACATAGAAATTTAACAGTAAGTAAAGCCCTCATATATATGTTGAGGGAAAAAATACACATTAAAGAAAAAAAATCAAATGTGACTGAGAACTAAAAAATACAGAATTAAAATACAAGTTATGCAAAAAAAATTCTGCAAAAGAACTTCCCCTGTGTGTTACAGGATTGTATTTTTGTGGTTTTTTTTTTCCAAGAAAGCTCCTTGTAACAGTAAACTGTCTGTAACTGATCCAGTGGTAAAAATATTATTCTGTTCTGAGTTAGCCTAAGACACCACAGGCAAATGCTCAGAAAAAGGTGATTAACAAAGGCTGCTTTCATTCTGAAAGCTTGAAGATTTTCTGATCTGTAAAGTTTGCCTAAGTACAGGCTATATATATAGAGACGCTCACTAAAGCAGAGGTGTTCCATGTCTGGAAACAAAGTCAGGGGATATCAACCTCCAAATATTAGCCTGAAATGGAGAAAAGTCGACAGTGTAAAGAGAAATGAAAAGAAAGCAAAGAACCTCCTGTGAAAAGCTATTCCTTTTCAAGCCATCCCACTTTAGTACATTATTGAAGTTACCATATTTTGATGTATTTGCTTCAGCGTAACTTCAAGTACAGTTACAACCCACTCCTCAAAACAGCAGAACAGGGAAATAAGCAGACACGCTTATTTTCAGTAACACAATAATCTTTGAACTCCTCTCCCAATCCTTTCAGCTCCAAATAAAGCTTCTGTTTAGGAAATAGGATATAAAGTTTCTTCAAATAGCAGCAAGTAAAAAGTGAACTACTGTTCAGATCATCAAAAAGCCTCTATATAAAAAAGGAAGGTTGGTACAGAAAACAAGAAACATCCGTCCTGCTGGATCGTTCTGAAAGTGTAATGCACTTTCTGTAATGTACACAGGCACCAACTCACATGAGAAGTAACTTCAATAGTAACAGAGTGAATAAGCCAAAAACCAACACCTAGAGGAACCTCCAACCTAAATATATCGACAATTCCTTTAAAAATATTCATCAATAAATATAATTTCTGTAAGAACAATGGCAACATGCAAAGAAACTACCTAATACAGTCAAGTAAAAGCTGTTACATTAATTTAAAATTACCCTTTATTTTTCACAAGTTTTTCCAACACGTTGTGCATTTTGGCACGGTAGACTTTGAGATAGTTTGCTTCAAGTTTCTTTAAATTACAAACAGTAGATACAGTAGGAATATTTTAAACTGATTTCTTTAAAATAAATGGCAAGTTAAGACCCTTTGCTTTAAAAGAGAGACTGCCACAATTTCATTTTCCTGATACAAAATTCAAGTAATTTTAAGTAAGAGTACAAAATTGTCTTTATAAAACATCCTATTACTAAAATTTACCAGCATTCTGAAAATAAACATCAAATTTCCATTATCAATTGGGTGCAATTACACATTTAGAAAAATAAGTCATTTTAAATGAAGGTCACTTGGTGGAGAAAAGTAAATTTTCAACAGGATGAGTTTTTAAAACAAATGATAAACCATTTTTTCTTAGCTAAATTATTTAATCCTTGCTCCATCTCCGCAATTAATTTACTTTTTCTTCTAAAGGTGTACATTTCAGTATTGAAAATGAATTAAGAAAACAGGCTACTGAGATGTTTTCCCTTCAGTATATACCAGCATATGGAATTATTGCTTATCCGCAACAACTGTATACAAAATTCACTTGATTTTGTTTTTAAGCTGTGGTTTTTAATTGGTTGGTACCAAATATACACACCACAAAAACTTTAGCTGTGTCACTTTACTGAATGTGAATGAAAACCACAATAAATTTTTCAGATAATTTTGTATCTAGGGTTGTTTGGGTTTTTTTCAACACAGAAATGGATTCATTATAAAATGCTTTTCCATTTTCCCTCCTTACCTACTCTTTAAGACAGCAGAATGGAAAAACAAGCAGGACATGTTTACTTTGTGACTCAAGGCTCAGAGCAGATATTGAAAAATCTTCAACAATTTTAGAACATTTTCTTTTTTTCATTCTTTTAGCCCAAAGTAACTTTGCTGTCTAGGAACAGTAACTTAAAGTTTCTTTTATCACCATCTTCCAGAAAAAAAATCTATAAATAAATGTTTATGTAAAGAATCAAACACTGCTGAAGAGGGAAAAAAAAAAAAAAAAAAATTAAGGATCAATAAATGATACTGCAATGTATCTTGTGCCATTCAAGATAGGAAGTCCTTCATGTAAATGAGTAAGTCTTCCTGGGTGCATGAAACTCCATCCCTTCCTGGGAGACTCAATGGAGCAGTTGTACCTAAGAAATTTACATCCACCTCCCTGCAGCAAAAACACAAGCAAAACAAAACCCCAAACATTTACCTTGTGTTTTAATTGAGTAAGTTCCTTTGTATTTATCCATAACTTAAAATATTTTGCTATTATTAATAGGCTGTTAACAATAATTTTTTTAAATATCCCTACTAATAAGGTTGTTGAAATGACACCATCTTCAGAGCAATACATAACAGACATGCATTTGCAATCAAAGATTTCCCCTTGCTTTGCTTTAGCATTCCCTGGATAACAACTCATTGAAGCAGCAAATCTGACAAACAGATCTTCAATAACTTTCCTGTAGATGATACCAGGGAGAAGCTAATCATATTCACAGGCCCTGTTCCAGGACTGCATCCCTATCCAGGACAGCATTTAAACAAATCTTCAATAAATTAATCTGGCTGTTGCTTTCAAAGTGAAGGTGTGTTTTCTAAAGTAGTTAAGTTTGAGAAACACACTTATGAGTGTTAAGTAGGACTGTGAATAATACAGGTTTCTAAACAAAACAGGTTAAGTTTCTCTGCTAGTCAAAGCTGGATATTACTGCCACTGCCCTGCCTATCTCCATACTCTGGGGACTGTTTAGTTAAATTATTTTCTACTCTGATACTGATTTATCTCAGGAAAAAAAAAAAAAAAACAAACAGGAACAACGGTTGAAAATTTTCATTCTGTGGCTGATCTAAAAAAGAATCATTAAAAAAGTTGTAAAGAAAAGAAGCCATYTGAGTCAACTTGAGACTATTAAAGTATTTTGAAAAATTGGTTTTCACTGTACAGAAATTAAGCATTTCAGAAATGTTAAAAATGAAATGGCCAACATCTCCAAAGTTTTTCTTTAAACCCCTTCTCCCCCACCATCTGAAACCATTTTGACCAATTCAGCCTGACTACATCAACAGTTCTGGATCCTGCAATTGAGCAAATTTAGTACTTGTCAAAAAACACCAAGGAATAATGTATCTCAATTTGTGATGTACATCTTTTACTTTTCAACATGGTCTTTAAGTGTATCCATTTGGGCTYTAGTTTGGAAATAACATTAGACACTCAAAGGACATTTTTTAAGTCAGTAAGTTGTCAACTTACTTGAAAGTCCTCTCCTACTTTGTTGAGAGCGATGTTGATTGTGAATGTAGAGGAGTCATGATGAGGTCTGAGCGACCGTTGTCTGTCAGGGCTATATTTTACAACAAAATTCAATAAAGCATACCCCTGAAACAAAATATACAGTCAGACTTCAACATGTGAACTTCCAAGTCACACACAGGGTTCTTGGGGTTTTTTTTTTGTTTAAAGTTGAGTTAGCAACAACATTCATCTATAACTACTGCTACATCATGTATAAACTCCCCAACCAAACAGGGTATATTCAATAAAATACTTAGAATTACTCATGCCATGCAGTAATTATCTGCAAAAATTTTAAACACATACCTTGGTATAATAGCCAGCAAACACTTTTAGCGTTACTGGTGCAATGAACTCTCTTATGAAATGCAGCCATTCATTATCCAGTCCAATTTGCTTCATATGAATATCATCAGTTGGGACATTTTCATAACCTCCAGAAATACGGCTGTCCTAATGAAAACACCATAAACAGCCTTGAAATATGGACATGGAACGCTTCTGGCACTTCTACAAATATTTATTTGAAATCTGCAGAATCACGAAACTGCAACAAAGCAATGCTGTAGTGAGCATATGTGAGCTTGCTGTACAGTAATTTCACAGCTAACTGCTGTGGAAAAAAAAGTCTGCTGAGCTATCAATGAGCAAAAAACTAGAAATTTTTTTAAAAGATGAGTCAATATGGATGTGTTGCCTGTCAGTAAGGGTTTCCTGGGGTAATGGTTTTATTTATTGAGATGTAGATGCAACTGAAGTTATATCAGATCAAGACAGTACAGGCCTCAACTTGACATGGTAATAAATGTTGAAATAATTTGAAGATAAAAGTATGTTAGAATCCTTTCTGGAGGCTCTTTCCTGCAGTAAAATAATGACTGTAATTTATCTAGTTTCCAGGGTACCACATTTGTGAATATGACAAACACTCCTCCAATTTTAGCAGTAGTTAATGAATACCCTGGACTTTCTGCAAACACAAACACGATAGCTTGTAACATTTGTGGGTAACTGCTTATGGGGACAAGTCTGAAAAATTAGTACTGAAGAGGTAAACAAGTAAACTTCTCTGAACACTTAACAGCTATCCAAGATCAGCCTTGGATAACTGTCGGATAACTACTACAGCAACTGCACCCACTGTTAGTGTCTGAATTTGCTAGTTCAAGGTTAATTGAGGAATGTCTCTAAATCTACTGAACAACACGCTATGTGGTAGGCTAAACTAAGCATTTTATACCACGAAGCAGATGTCTCAGGTCATCGGCAATTGTTGGAATGTTTGTTTGTTGCCGTACCCTGTGACTTATTATCATAAAGGTACTCACTCATTAAGGTCATGTTTATATAGGCTGACACTTACTTGGTGTTTACCACCTGACCATTGTCCAAAATGTTCCATTTCTTCTACCAATTCATCACAGGCAGTGTCAGAAAATATGGGAAACCAAAACACATCTGGACATGGCTACAAAAGCAAAAAAAAAAAAAAAAAAAATTAAAAACTACATTCATCTCTTTCAGTGGAGTTAAGCTTTAACAGCTATCTTTTATTTTCAACTGCTAAAAAAGGACATCTTCACTTTTCTTAGTCACTAAAGAATATCAGCTGTTCTCATCTGAGCCATAACTCAGATACATTTAAATAATTAAGTTTTGTCTTGATCCACAAGCACATTCTCACAGAATGAAGCAAAAACTACAAGCTACCTTGTAAGCCATGACCCAGCATTAACAGCTGCATCAACATACCTACATATTCTGTGCCTTGGTTGCTCTAAATAACAACCCTGATCTTCTACATTACAAGCTATTAAGAAAAACAGTTTAAAACTTAACATTGTTTTAAACATAAGAACAATTTATCCCAGCTTCTTAAGGAAGCAAAGTTTATTAAATCACTGTCCCTAATTGTCACAGAACTGATCATCCAACACTGGTACAACAATTATGATCTTAGAAGTGCTCTGTTGAGATCAGTTGCATGAAAGCAAGCAGCCAGGCAGACAAAAAAAAAAGACCTCCTTCGTATCCAGCAGAAGGCTTTCCCTTGGATTCATGGTTGTCAGACCTTAGGAATCCATAGAAAAAGGCACACTCCAGGGAAAGTGTCCAGATATGCTTGCCTTTACTAGACACCAGAAAACACAGCAATCTGCTACAGAAATTTTATTAGCTCTTCTGCTAGTGGTACTAGCTAGTTCAAATAAATAAGCTAAATACATCTGTATTTTGGAGAAGGCAATTACTTGGACAACTACAGTATTCTGAGCAATCTAGCAATTATTTTTTGGATTCCTCTCATCTAGTCTTCAAAATGGCAAAGATTCAGTTCTGATCCAAAACATCAAAAAGATGTTCAGCCACAGACCAAAACAGCATTTGCATGGAAATAGTTACTGTATGCCAATTTATTATCAGTCAGTCCCACAAATTTTAAGAAAACTACTTGTACCCACCTGTTCTACTATATTATCAGTGAAGATCTTTGAGTAGTTGGGATTTATATAGGTTTCTTTCCAGTCCTAAAAAACATTATTTTAAAACATTAAAACAGAAAAAATGAATTTATAAGTAACAAAAAATAATTTATATTCTATTCATTTGCTCTACTGAAAGCACTGGAAACAATTAAACAATTTCTTATACCCATAAACAAACTGGTTGTCATCATGTCAAAAATCATGAAACCTGTTACATCAGGGCCATATCTCCAACTCCTTACTCTTGTCATCAGTTGGCTTGTTGATATGATATATTGTCATTTGCTTAAATGGGTGGTAGAGAACACCTTTTAGTACACAATCAATATTTGGTGCATAATAAACAAATGTTCTCCATTTAAAGTCTTTAAATCCAAAGTCCTTTATAATACATAAACTTTACAATTTTTTCAAATAAAATAACTCTTTCATCAATAATTAGATGCATACCACAGGATTTTCAAATATCTGCCAGAGGTCATTGTTGTAGTGGGAGGTATTGTAATTGGCTGTAGAAATAAGTCTTCCAAATTCATGTCTGTTGGTAATGTACATGAAAACACCCTATACCAAGTAGAGAAAATGTCATTAGCAAAACTGCCCATCTTAGCAAAAATGATGTCTTAAAAAAGTCTATTTGTTTATGCCTGCACTTTCATAAAATATATCACATACTTGTACATACATATTATACACGTGCTGTTCATTTAGCATCTTTAATTTTCGAATGTTTGATTCTAATCACCAACTAGTGTTCATAATTTCTTGTTTACAAGCATTTGGTTGAATTTATTTTCTAAACACATTAAACCAAAACATAAATTGTTCATAACTTAAACCCATATACAGTTATAGAAAGGAAAAAACAGAGAAGTGGTTGGTTGATTTGTTTTCCAGAAAACCTAAGCAGACACACTGGAAGCACCTGTTCTCAAACTGAAAATACTCATACAAGAAAACCAACATCTAGGGTTTAGTTTCTGATTAAAAACTGAAAGAATAAGCTAACAATAAAAGGTCTAATGGAAGTCAGAACAAGAAACTTATTTCAGAGTATTCACTACATGATCCTTCTGGTGAATTGGCCTGAAATAAAAAGATATTGGCAAATACAGCATATAAGAATATTCAGATCAGGGTACAAAACAGCTGAGCACTGTGAAGTATGTTGACCTAAGCAAACATTGCAAAATATGTGGCAAGATACCAAGTGTGGTAAGATACAGCTTTATTATCAATCTATTAACAGAAGATATTAACAAAACTTTCTTGATTAGAAATCGTAGCAGAAAATAGTCTTTTTTAAAAGAAATTTAATGAAAAAATAAAAAATTCTGTGGGGTTTTTTTAGTTTACTGTTTTTCAGACTAAAACTTCACTTCTGAAGTGTTTGTGACTTTGAAATTTGCAGCAGACTACTAATGAAGACATTACCATTTGCATACTTTGGTATTTCTGTCTACGTTTTTGTCTGAAAAAGAGTTAAACTGTTAGAAAGATAATGATTGTGTTAAACACGTGCCCAGTTTTGGGCACTTACCAAATCATAAAGTAGCTGCAGCAGGGAGAATAAGGAGGGTCTGGGTCAAGAAAAACAGCTTAAAATGACACTGATTTCACAACTGCCCTGTGTGGTCACCGAGGGGGCCTAGCTGACCTGCTAGTGATTTGAGCTTTAGTCCTTCCTAGGACTGCTGAATCAATTTTAGCTACGGAAGCACAGCTTCAGCACACCTTGACCTCAGAAGCACTGAGGAATCTCCCTGAGGAAACAAGAAGCCTCTCTAAGACGCTTTGAGCTGGTCACGAAGAACCTGTCCCTGGCAAAAACTTGAACCTTTGAAGACTGAAGAGAAAGCTAGAGCAGTATTTCATTAGAGTAAGTGGACAGAAGAGAAGTATCTTCCTGTGGTAGAATAATACTGCACGTAATAACTAATGAATAAAAAAAATAAAGCAACACCTTTGGGGGTCTGAGCATATGGAATGTTTCCGAAGAAGGGGAGTCTTTTTCCCTTTGTAAAGTCTAAAATGAAGGAGAATCATCACATCAGTTTTCTGATACATAATCTCTTTCTCTTTTTCCGACTACTATTAGGTTTCCACAGTTACATTAGGGAAATAGCAGCCTTTGATCAAAAGCTGATATGCCTTTACAGACAACATGCATCTCCAAGCAAAGCTCATAATACACATGTCAAAGCTGTTTCCACCAGCCCCTTCTTATCTGCTGCAATACAAAAACAAGCACGTACCAGACCATCTTACAGCACAGACTGAGAAAGAGGAAAAGAGAAAGCAATTTTCTGATAAGCCAGTCAGATTAGTTTAATGAGCGCATGGGAAGCACAGGTTTGCAATAACTGATGCTGAGAAGGACTGAATATAATAGAATTGGATGGGGACGTTCTGAAGAATCAGTACAAAGGAGATCATGCCTTGTTATGAGGGAATAAAAAAATTAATACTTGCCAACTTTTCTTGTTCAATTCAGCAAAATTATTTTTCAATGCTATAGTGTCTGGAAATAGGTCTGGTTTAGGTCTTATTTGTTTCTGTGCTGAAACTAGTGTAAATATCAGTAGAAATGTGGATTTACATGTTCATATTTTTACAGTACAAATACGTTTTCTCTCATTACTTACAGCTTAATGCAAGTAAAAAACTTCTGATACAGTTTTAATCTATCTGGAAAAATTAATGAGTAATTCATGCTCCCTAAGAAGATTTGTACAATTTCAGAAATCACTTGGGCTTTTTATATCAACACTGCCCGTCATTAGTTCAAATATTTATCTACTTAAATATAAAATTGCAAAATAATCCAACTTAGTCTGCTAGAAGTTCCACACTGTATAAAAACATGCATAATAGAGATGCTCTAAATGCATTGGTAAGTTTGAAGTCATATACAGCAGAGAAGTTGAGCCCTCTTTCATCCTGCTGAGGTTGTGCCAACAAGGAAGGTATTTTAACCTCAATAGGAATTTTCAGTGCATTTAAATAAAAAACATCATGCAGTCAGTGCATCAGTGCACTGGCCTTACAAAAACCTCTGTTCTCGACAATTTGAAGAAATACACCTAAAATGTTCTATGTCACAAAAATTGGCCAGTACTTTGAATTAGAAGTAAAAATATAATATCCAAGATCAATCAAGTGAAGCAGTCAAGTGTAGCAGGACACAAAGATGTCTGTGTGTATTTAAAAGCAAGGTGTTATAGATACACCTTACCATTTCCCTGGCATTCCTGCAGAGCGCCATATCAGGATCCAACTTATCACGCATAAAGTAGTTCTTTTCTTTCATCTCCGATCTGAGAGTTTGTCCCTTAATTAAGTATATATTAGCCATATAAGGAATATTCCATAGTCCTCTGTAAAAAAAAAAAAAAAAAAAAAAAAAAAAAAAAAAAAAAAAAAAAAAAAAAAAAAAAAAAAAGGCGGCAAATAATTTAAAGCCATGAAAACTAATTTGTTGCCTATTCTATGAAATCAGCGTCTCTGTATTTGCTGACAAGACTAAGCAAGTTTCAAGGAAATGAAGCTGAAAGGTTCCCAAGACATTTGAAAAACTACAGCTGGAAATTGTGGACATCTCAAACGTAGGCATAGGCAGTAATTCAACTTTTATGAAATATTGTTATATAAAATACAAAGGTCAAATTCTCTAAAGAGTTTTAACTACAAATGTACTTCATGTTTCCATAGTTAAGGCAATCAGTCAAACTCTTTTCTAATATTATTCTACACTACCAGATGGAGAAAGTAATTCTAAAACTGATTTTTAAGTGAGTTCAAAGACTTCACTGAGGCTTCACACAGCTGGTCTGACCTCCTCACACAAATACCCACGGACCACAGCAGGCCACGTATTTATGTCAGCTGGGCCAATATCAACAAAAAAGCATTGCTGTCACAATGCTTCCTCTGCAGATTTCCTCCCTCCCAGCACCACGAGCATATCTTTCTATATGCAATTGAAAATGAGCCAGTCCTATTCAAGCAGTCAATCTGTTTCAGACCTTTTTGTTCTTCCAGGGCAGTGAAAAGGCATCACCGCATGGGAAAGTCAAGCTTAGAACAACTTACATCACATTCCTTTAGGTGAAGGACAAACCCAAAAGGCTATGTGACAAAAGTATTTCTCAGGAGGTCCTTAGGATATATCTGACATAATATACAGGAAGAAACACATGAAGAAATTATAGTTGTTCAGTTGATTGAACATTTGCCCCATAGAGATGAAGAAGTCATTTGATGAATGCAACAATCACTTCTTTTGACTGAGGTTCCTGGGATACAGAGTTTTGGGTTTGCTATTTGTTTATCTTGCCATCTTGTGTATTATGCACTGCTAGAGTAATCAGACAGGAACTAGTAATGACTATGTCCATTACTAATACCAGCTCATCGTGTTAAACACTTTGCTTTTTTATTCAAGCTGTGAATGGGAAAAAAMAAATGGGAAAACAAATGCATTCCTATGAAATAGAAAAAGCTAAACAATAAAACTAACCTAAGTTCTTCAGGAATACCAGATTGCATGAAAATGTAAGAATATGTTGCTAATAACCATACTGGCTGCCTTGACTTTAAAAACTAGCTTACAATTACTTACACTCTGTTCCCTTGGACAATATCAACATAATCTTCTGATCGAGCATAATAGCCATCTGGGCTCAAAGCACCCCAGAAATTGGACCAAAGCTTCCCATGACGAGTTACGAGTGGAGCAATTATCTTTCTGTGAAGTGACATATTGAATAAGAAAACATGAACTGTTATACGTAGACTATACGTCAAAATATACCAGCTTTCCTCAGTTTGGAGTACTGTATAGTTAAAACACCAATGACTGTCAAATCTCGGAACAGCTATTCTGAACTTAAGCTGGAAGAAATAGCATCCAAGTACCCACTGCCCAGAAACAGTATCAGTGTAACAGGAGCAAAGATTCCTATAAATCGGAGGTGGCTTGATTTTCAGTCAAGCAAAAAAATACTGCCCATAGCATAATGACAAAAAGCATCACAAAGTCAAAGTCAAAGACATGGGAAAAAAAAAAAAAAAAACCACCAACCCAAAACCACAATGAGACTTAGCTTACTCAAAATTTAATAAAGTCAAAAGGGGAAATCTAAGTTGACCAGAATAAAAAGAATAAAATGGTACTTTGTTTCAGAGGGTGCCTACTGGTAGATATATTTTGCAAAGCTTCTGTTTCTTCCACCTAGTGTACCTGGCTTTTAGCCTCTTTCTACAACAGTAAATATTACAAGGACTATAATGCAAAGGACCAACAGCTACATCTTTACTTAAGCTCCATCCCTTCTCACTAGTAGGTCAAAACAGACATTGATAATTTATCTTTCTGTGATACACCTGACATTCCCAGATTCGTTATGAAGAGGCAAACACCACCTACCTACCTAACATGGGAAGTTACAAATTGGCAGGAGTGAAGAGCACAGCATTCACAGCAGGCCCAGTCTGCTGAAAGCTGCTGCTGATAAAGTCACAGCTTTGTATAACTTAAGAGATCATACTAATACAAGGAGAAACTGGTCATTGCAGCTGCTTCATCTCCAATACCTTTCCACTATTTTATTGCATCTATGATTTAAAAAGAAAGTAATAATACTGCAATACTAGAGTAATAAACTCTAGGGAGTTTTTGTTTTGGCCTTTTTTTTGTTGTTGTTTGGGGTTGGTTTTTTTTAACATTTTGTGTGTGACCAACTTTGAAATCATTAGTCAGTGAAATCTTAATTCATTTCATAAAACCTGCTTACACCACACCATTCTCTTCAGAGGAACTTTGAAGCATTTGAAATTCACACCAGGAATTGTTGCTTGACAGGAACAAAATGCTTTGTGAATTGTTGGCCTCCAAGCCTATTATGAACTATGGCAATCAAATACCACAGGTAAACAAAGAGGATCTAACTCTGCAAGAACAGACGGGATCTTACTTTCTCTGGATGGGCCCCAGAGAATCCCTTCAAGTTGGAGGAAATTCTGTAAAATTAAGAGATATACTACACCTGTTCTGTTCTATCAGTATTCTTAAAGTTTTCGGGTTTGTCAGCACGACATCTGCATCTATGCTGAAGTAATATTCACATGCTTTATCCTGGCGACAAAGGTCCCTAAAAAGACAAAAAGGAATGGTTAACTCGCACGTGTCCAGAAAAGATTCACAAACAACAAAACAAAAAAACGCAAAAAACCCAAACCACAACCAAGTGCTCTACTCATACGTTGCATTAAAAGCCCTCTGCAGTCTAGTATAGTAAAAGAAAGGTGTCTTTAGATTACAGCATTGTGCTAAACCTAAAGAAGATTTCAAAACATGGATCAGATGCCTTATATTTTTTTTACTAAGTGATCTCTAACCTTTAGCAAGTTCAGTAAGAGCTACTATGCGCTGTCCTAATGGAAAATTGCGGGTGGGGTGGGGTGGGGGTGGGCAGGGCAGTGCTGTGGAATCAAGCCACTAATTTATATAGCTGGATATCAGTACCATCACTTAATAGTGAAGTGAGCTTATTAAGTAAGCTTCTCTAATAAGTAACCACATGTGGCTGTAATACTGTCTTTGGGCAAAGATGCTACAGATGTGATCTGCTGATCTAAATAGTAATTGAAACTTTATGGAGAGTGTAAGACAAAAAGTATAAAGAAATATATATTTAAAGACCTTTTCTTAGTCTTTTTGCGACCGACAAGAATAACACAGTTGGTAAAGAGAAATATAAAACAACTGCACAGGCGGTGAATAGAAATTAGAAAAAGGAATTGAATTTGTCCCATACACTATTTCTATCAGAATAAATTACTTGCATAGATTCCCACACCTTCAAGAGAAGGCTTCAACCAAGCAGAAGACACATTCTACTATAAATGTAAAAGTAAGATACACAGACTACATTTGTATGTTTCTGGCAGGGTACACTGGCTAGGCTAAGATCTGGTACAGTGAATTCAGCTTTCCTATGCCAAGAGAATAGTAGGAGAGTATAGTAAATCAAATATACTTTTAGAGGAAGTGGAACAAGCAGTAGCTTTCTATCATGCAGGTGGTATTATTGATTTTGTCTATTTTCCCCACTATTATTGACAGAACTTGCATTAATTCCATCTTAACGGCTTGAAACACTAAAATTATTTTACTTTCTTGCTTTAAAATGTCTATAAACACTGTTTTAGTTTAAGTTCCATGTGGTTTGATTGTGACTGTTTTCTGCAAAGGAAAAGATCTCTGTCACTTCAGAAGATCTGATAAACGGTGGACGTGACAGGCTACATACAAGTCAAGGCAACCGCTGGCATGGCTTCCTGCCTGCGCCTCCTCTGTTCCCCTCCACTACCTAACGCAGCATTTCACTCAGCGTTTAGTCTGTCTCCTGTAAGGATTACTACTCATCAACACCTTTTGGGTCTTTTTGTTCAAACTTTCTTCTGCTCAAAGGACTTTAGAGGTATGACTTTGTTGGAATCACAGTAGAAGGTAGAGCTTTTTTATTCCATAAATTTAATCAATCCTTCCTCTTCAAACTTGACCACTAAAGATGTAGTAATGATTTGAACTAAATTTTTAAAATACCAAAATGACAGAAACGGTCTTCCCACTACTGCTGAAGTCACCATGTTTGGACACACACCCATAGTTTAAATCTTTGGTCAGTCTCTGGTTTTGCTTTAACTGACATCTCCTTCACTGACAGTTTTCTATCTTATGTATACATGGTTTTATGACAGCAATTCTTTAATCAGCACTTTCTCACATAAGTGCCCCAGTTGAAACTAGCAGGTTTTATTTTGGCCATAACACAGCCCAGCAATTAAGTCTTTATGGCATTTTCCATTACTAGTCTATTCTGTTGAAAGCTTTACAACTACTGAACACAATTCACATGTAGCTTTATCATTAGCATAATTACAATTATTAATAGTAACCTGACTTTTATATTGCACTGGACATTAGATGTTAAATTTCTTCTAGAAATATTCAGCTCCTTTATCGTCATTCTACTAACGAGGAAACTAAACCTGAGACACCAACAGACTCAATGCCAGTCCAGGGTTCCAGCCACAACACTGGCCAGCACCTCCCCAAAAGCAGCTAAACCTTTTGCTGCTAACAAAAATATGAATGGAATTAATGTTTTTAATTATGAAAATGTGAAAAAACAAATGGAACAGATTTATATTTAGTTGTAGCCAAACATGACTGGAAAATTGATTACATAATTTGAAAACGTATGGTCCCTCAACTTCTCAACTTTCGCATTTTTTTCTCTCCCCTCCCCGCCCCACCCCATCCAGAGCCAGAGAATTCTATTAAAATTGGTCCAATGTGTTTAGTGTTGAAAATCCTTCTGTTCTCCATTCACATCGTAATCCAAAACACAAAATAATAAATTAAAAGTTTTTGTCTAAGTCACACTCAGTCATTCAATAATCTATTGAGAACTCTTTGAAAGCATTACTGCCTTAAATAGTCTGGAAATTCAGCTGTAGCACAAATCACCCACAGTGTGAAACCTCTAACTTCAACCTCTGTAACCAAGAATATTAAATATATGTATTTATATTATATATATTTATATATGAGTGTGTATACATATATATAAAAAGGCCAAAAATCAAGGCTACTATTCCGACCGTATTTTGACTCATTTCCCCCCCCTATTTCTTTCTATACAGCATTGAAGATTGGATCACCAAATGGCAAAACTTTATGTTTAAAGCATTAATTCTCCTTGCATTTCCAGATACAAGTCACCATGTCAAATGTGAAGTATAAGTTTTGCCTTTGCACTTTAAGGTCACTAACAAAAATCTCCACAAAACACTTCCAGTTTCAGATATACAGAAAAAGAGTTGTAAAAGTTTCTGTCAAAATTAATAAAGCAAGCCTCCTCTTAAGAAATTCATGCACCTTCTCTTTAGGCTTTCAATGTTGCCAAGTAGCTTTCCTAAGGAAATAAAAGTAATCCTGGATATTCTCATGCTTTAAAGTTTTACCTTCTTACAGTGTACGCTAACCTCTCCAGATGTAGAAATCCCAGATTCTATATGAAACTATTGATTATGTATATCCAGGTCGCAGCAAGGAACAAGTGGAAAATGCTTTCTAGCAATACTCATATGTATAGTAATATACTTCCTAATCTAAAATCAATGGCTAAAACATTTAATCTACTTGCTTTACACTCCACATGCTTATAAACTAAGACCAAATATTGAAAAAAAAGCTATATTCTTGTACATAACTTAAAGCCATTTCAGTGTAACTATTAACAAAAATTTAGTAGAAGGCCAAGATTTTTTGTTGGAAGTGTGAAGTGAAGCTCAGCAGATCAGTTTACAGTATTTTGCAATCAGAGCGATGTTTAACTTTGCTTATAAACCACAAGCCCATCTGGAACAGTGACCTCATCTGAAACGGGAAAGTGTCACTGCTCTTCTCTTCATCAAACCTTCCACTGAGATATTCCAAGGGGCTAGTTGTTTATAGAGGTAAGACATATAGTCTACTCAATTTTTTTACCATTGAGTAACATACATTTTTTTTTTTTTTTAAGACGTAGTTTGAATTTGCAATTAATCAATATATCATTTTTATAGCCCTCACAGTTTGGAAATACAATTCCAAATGTGGACTGTGAGCCCGAAGGGAGAGCACTCACACCATCTGACAGACCTCTGAAAGAAAAGGTGCCCCAGATACAAGTCTGCAACACTCACTGAAAGACTGGGTGACATTGCCTGCCATTTAAGATTACATTTTGCATGTCTCCAGATAGCCACAACAGTATAAAGAAACTCTTATCAGCCATCACTAAAAACAAACAAATGTAGCCACAAAACAGATAAAGCACTAATGTTTATTTCTGCATCTCAGGCTTAAGTATTGTTACCACAGTTACCACACCTGGAAGCTACTGAAATCAGATATGGGTGGGAAAGTTGTTTTTCTTCTGCAACATTCAAAGTTCAAAATGTTCCTTCTCCATCTGAGGCTGAAACCCAAAACTGCTGAAGTGTTCAGGAGAAGCAGTTCCAGAAAATCCAAGTCTCCAACAGAAATCACTTGACATCTGGGAGACACAGATTTAATCCCTGCTCTTCCTTTAACCACAGCCAAGATACTTGCCCTACTCGCAGGACTGAAGGGGAGTCCTCCTGCGTCCATGTCATCATTTATCAATACCAATGGGAGTGCGGAGACATTGACTTAATATCTTCTGACTTTCAAGAAGCACACAGGAGACCCCAAATTCAGAAAAGATTATGGAAAATAAGCTTTTTATAAATAAAACCTCCGAGAAGCAAATGAGATAAATTCCCATATTTTCCCACTTTCTGTTATTGCTTGAACATATTTCATATTATTATTTTACATTTTCTGTCATAACAAATTCTGCAACAGCTGGCTGAAATCTCATCTCCAAACAAGGCAAAACTACAAATGAGTTTTTTCTTAAAGAAAAAAAAGAACCAGCTGTAAGAACTCTAATGTATTCCTTGTAGACAAAGGCTAAAAACAGAAAGACATGGAAATACTATTTTAGGTTTTCAAGAGATGTACGTGCAGAGAAAATACTCAGACAACATGCAGCTAAACTTTCCTTCTCTTTATTCTACTTTATTTTCCTCCCTTTTTATTCTGTTTCAGCCCACGATAAGGAAAGCTGTGCACTCCTGTTTGCCATTATTGTTGAATTGTAACAACTCTTTGCTGACTGCACAATTTTGGGTCCTTTCCAACACCTATCCAACTTCCACAAGTGCAGGAGAGGGCTTTCCATGTCAAGAAGAAGCAAGAAAAGTAAATGCTTCAATTATTCTTTATTATGTGAATGAGAAAAGTAGACAGCAGTTTGCTGCATGGCTATGAGTGAAATTAAAAAAATGTTATTTTCTCACATTTTTATTGACGTAAGAGAGTCTCATTTAACTGAGAACCTCACTGTGATTTATCACCACTTTTTACTAAGCCAAAAAGGGAAAAAAAGAGGTAAGGAGAAAACTGACCTAACCGCATTATATACTCAGAAGTATTCTGCTGAAAACAAACCAGACCTTCAATGCTTAAGTTCGCTTTTTTTTTTTTTAATTCTATCACTAAGCACTGAACTGTATTAAATTGAAGCCTGTTTTGCTGCTTCAGATAAATAGGCTTTTTGTGTGAAACGTGCAAGTGAGGAGATCATATTAATTCTAAATCTACTGGAAATTAACAGAGAGATACTAAAATCAGCTAATTCATAAAAAGAGAGAAAGCAAGTGATTGAGGCAGATGGAACAAAACTATCAGTCAATAATGCAGATAGAGGCAGGGGAAAATTAATCAGAAGACTGAACATATCAATCTCTGTAAATCATGCCATTAAACAGGTTTGAAGAATCACTCTTCTCAATTATTCCCATTGCAGTATTAGTGAGAAACAAATGAGGTTATTATGCTGGAAGCCAGCTGAAGGGTTGAAAGCAAATAATTTTTTTACAGTCTCTGCCTTTGCCATGAACATCCCATACTTCCGAGCTAGATTTTTTGAGGAAAAGTAAAACGCAGTTGTTCCAGAGAAGCTGGTGATGTTCTCAAGGGCAGCCAAGCAGACCAGGAGTGCAAAGGAAGCAGCAGATGAACTGAACCCGCTTCAGTCAAATTGAAAGGAGTCATCAAATGTCTACATTGTTCACATGAAAGATCCTACTACTAACAATCATACTTTCCTGATGATTCAATATTTTGGCACGGTCTCATTCCACATGCATTAGACTTCATGTTTTCTCTATGTATCTCTTTAGGACAGAATCTTATTAAAGAGGCCTTTCAAAGCAGGAGCAACATGGGTCAAATTATATCCAGACAACGGATAACACATCAGTGTAGTGTATCCAGTGGTACACATCACAAGTATGATTCTCTCCCTACCTTACATAACAGAATTTTAAATGATTTTGTGCAAATACACATTTAAATTACTATTTTTTATCCACAGATCAAGCAAGACCATATATTATATTAAAATCTCTGTCACATTATAAATCAGTAGGTTCCATGAAAAGATGGCAGGTTTAAAAGATCTTTGGGTGAAATTTAGTAACGGTATAGAAATTGTTTACACTAAAGATTCTGCCTTAGAGTGTCTATATAACACCAAAGAGGTAAAGGCAACTCCAGAAATACCACTTCAGTTACACGGAACATACACTACTTCAAAAAGTTTGCAAACATAGTACATTTGCTTGACTATTGGAAATACAGAAGGAATGATTTATAAACATCTGAATGGCTGCTTACACTACCACTGGACATCTGTAGTGTTTCCTAGAAAGGCTATGGGAGAGGCTTGGACCTCAGCCAAATATCAGTTTCCCAGTGGCTTCAGCACAACAAAACCCCATTCAAACAAATTTCCAAGAACACCACGGACACTCAGGACTAGTCCTTCATTCTTTCAGTTGATGCCATGAACAGCCTATTCTATGCTCTTAACCTCTGAATATAAAAGAAAAGGGCCTTTTGAAAATAATTTCTCTGTTCTGACACTACTGGAAGATTTGGTAGAAAAGAGAGTGGAAGAATTATGCGAGAATGAAGCCTGCTCAAGGGCCACAGCAAGGTCTTGGTGGGATCCTGGTCTGTAAAACTCCATAATCGGACTGATGGGCACACTGGGAGAGCCACGAGCAACTCTGTGGTAGTAGCCAGTGCTGCWGCCACTAAAGAGACCCCTTGACAGGCAGGTCTGACACAGGATACAAGGTTCAGATTTAGGCCTGCCAAGTGCCAGGTTTAACAGCTAAAGAGTTGGATTCCCTAGTAAGAATGAAAGGAAAAAAGAAAAAAGGAAAAAAGAAAAAAAGCAAGACCAAGGATAAGACAAAGTCAGTTGCCTTTGCAAGTCCCTTCTTTTTTTTTCCCTGAAAGCAGAGACTTCTGCTAGAGCACTTCTAAAGGATATTCCTGTCTCTCTGAACCATAGGAAGAAATATAATTCTGTCACGTGTGAGCGCAGGTTAAGCTTTAACCGAATGTTTACTTAAATGTAATGTCATTTAAAAAAAAAAAAAAAAAAAAAAAAGAGGAGGGACTAGGACAAAAAAAGTGCAATTGTTAAATGCATATCCAATGCAAGAGGTACTTCTATTCTGTGAAATCACTCTGTGATAAGTTAGCTTGAAAAGGTTTTGGATAAAAAACAAAACCAAATACATTTTTAGAAAATACACTGCAATTAGAATTTCTATTTACATTTGCACCTGCTTCCACCTTTTTTTTTTTTTAAATTACTGCTATATATAATTTTCTGCACAAACTTTTTATTAAAGTTTGTTGTATTGTACAATCTATTCTATTTCAATAGCATTCTTTTTAAAAAAAATATTTAAACTTTACAGTTTATGCTCATCATGTTTTAATATATACYCATGTTTGATAACTATAATGTAAAAATAATGACGCCTCTTATTTCTTTGTAGTGTACTATTGTCTATGCCTTCATTAGAAGACAAGATGACAGACTATCAAAGTAGTCCAAACCAGAGAGATGTTTTCACAATGATCAACAGCTTTTTATATTAGACAGAAACCATAAAATACTCAACAGTTCATATCTTGTATCTAGATCTTGTTCTACCACAAAAGCTCCCACTTCTCTATCTTAAGATGTAAAGTTGTTAGTGTTTAAGATGCAAAACAATATACATAAAAGATGAAAAAACGTTAGCATATGCATCATTATAAAAGATTTATAAACTAGAATTTACATTCCCATGTTCCGGGCTTCTGCTTGACTCAGATTTTCTTCAGGTCCAACAATTTTTATATTTCTGATAATGTTCTTGGCTTTTTCCCAGAATTTCTTGATGTGCTTTTCATGGTAAACCTCCTGTAATCATGTTAACATTGTTTATAGTGAATGAAAAGTGTAAGTTGCTGTGAAATCATAAACATAGTGTCCAAGAACACATTGTATTCTATCCTAAACAAACAGATGGCAAACAGTATTTGAAGATATTCCAGTATATCTGTCATTAAAATGAAGCTCTTCTGTCCAAAATTTTAGCAAAAGAATCCAACACATCAGCAATATAAATCAAAGCTGTACCTCCAGACCAATGATGCAAGATACACAGACTGTTTATGCAATATTTTTTCAGGATATTTATTTTACGACCTTCAAAACCCACCCTACAACCTCAGTGGCACACAGGAGTTTTTTATGCCACCCCAGAATGGCTTTAGAGGGAGCTGCCACCTGTACCTAGGTGGACAGTCACAGTCGTTCCTTCTTTAAAATGTAGTCACAGTGATTGTTTCTATAATTTCTAATTACCCTACCTCTAATTTAAGAGATCTCAGCTGCATGCAATGCTTCCAACCCAGTGCCCTCATTTGTAGCTTTTGCGTATTATGGCTGACATTAGAATAATTAAAATATTGGGTAGGGTTTTCCCCCCTCTATGATAAAAAAGCTATTCAGTCTTTTATATTCATTTCAAATACCATGTGACTTCTGGCTGAAGCAACGAAACCTAGCATAGCCTACAATTCCTATGTGCATATCACATTTACACCTTTAACATCCCCTTACAAAAGCACACTGAAGACTTTAAAGATGAGCTCTGCTTCTATTACTCAGGCCTTTTGTGCTATGGTATCAACAGTAATGCACGCCATGTGAAAGAGGGCAGAATTGTATTTTCCTCCCATTTCTCTTCCAGACCAGTTTTTTCCAAAAGACTTAAACACATCTGTCACCTCACTCATGAAAATAGCAATACTGAAGTCACTGGTAAAGTATCAGCAACACCAGATCATCAGGTAATTAGCAAAAAGCATTAAAAAAAAAAAAAAAATTTAAAAAAGCAACTTATCTGTACTGCCATTCAAAATATACCTGTCTTTCCCATGGCACCCAGCAGGAGCACCAAGAGAAACATAAATGCACTGGGGTATCAACTAGATGAAAAGCAAATCCAAATGTCAACTATTGGATAACAGTTATTAATAACATACTTTAACTTTTGGTCAGTCCTGAAGTAGTCAGGCAGTTGGCCTAGATGATTGTTGTAGGGCCCTTCCAACTGGAACTATTCTATTCTTATTCTACTCTATTGTTTTATGTCAATCAGTACTTCCCCCAGAAGCATATACTTTAAAATACAATCTTTTTCATTACTAAAAGAGACAGAATCTAAGTAGTTTCTTTAAGTAGACTTCAGTAAGCACTGCCACAATTTCATTTAATTTCTGTATTTTTTTTCCACTTCTGCATACTAAATTCTGAAAGATTATCTCTTCCTATGCAGTTTAACTATGTACATATATAGAATCCATATACTCCCTCACATACTTTCATTCATACCATAATTTCCCAAAACTGAAGCTTTGCACAGTAGTAACATCATACTTACATTATTATGAATGAAGATACCGAGTGCCTCCTTTGGGTAGTCCAGAGTCAACAGTCTGTCTAAAAATTTAGGTAGGAAAGGAGTGGGTTGTTCAATGAAAACACCAATTTTTACTCTTGGATATTCCTAAAAAAAATGATATTTTGACACAACCAATAAGACTTGCCTCCTTTTTAAGATTAGTTATATTAAAAAGCAGCTAATGTCATGTTGTAGTAACTTAGGCCACACAGCTTTCAAACAATCAAAACCAACTACCTCAAAAGCGCTATGCCCCCTGTTCATTTTCACTGACTTCACTAAATAAGAAAAGATAATGGATTTAATATTTCTAGAAAACTCTTTGAATTCCAATAACAGAAACTGGAAGTAGAAAATAATGTACTATGGTTTTTAAAATTCTTACTTTTAAAAACAAAACAAATATTAAAATGGCAAAAAAGGTGTTTAAGGAAACACACCTAGAACTGCATGACGRATTCATTTTTTGAAAGTAACATACTATATATGTTAAATTTACAAGAAAATATAGGGAAGACCAGTTTTTTAAAAGTAGTTAAAGAATAAACACCACAAAATATTTTACTCATCTGTACTTTAAGCCAAAGACTGCAATACCCTTCCATACACTTATATGCACTATTTCCCCCTACCATTATAAGTAGGCTCTGCATTACTTCCCTACTCACTGATTTTATCAAGACCTTTGATGAACTAGAGCTTCTCCCCTTGCATCCAAGGATACTGAAGTTTTATCCACCTTATTTTAATGTGAATTCACGTCTTTTCAACAGTGATATTAACTCCTGGTTTGTACATGCTTGATATAGAGATTATGACCACTAAAACAAACCTAGACAGCACTTTTGCGTATTCCTAAAATATATTATTACATTATGCAAGACAAAGGAATTTAACCTTCAAAGGCCTCGACTCCTTCACAAAGAAATGCACTGATTAAACAAAAATTTTTTCCACCTCTAAAACAGACAGTTAGTATGAACGTCTAACACACTACAAGGCTCAGAGAGAAACCTTATATGAGTATAAAAGGCTGCAAGTTAGCTTTCCTTAAGTAAGCCAACACCCACTTGAAAAGTGTCTGGATAAACCATCAGCACATGTTGAGATTTCACAGTGTCACTGCCTACATCGGAAATCCAGAAACACACTGGCAAGTGCACCAGATCGGAAACATTAGGCACCAATGTTTACCCTGACTACCTCCTATTCACAACTTCATCTGCAAACCTAATACATACTCATGCAGACATCCTCATAACTTCAAAACAGCTGATGAAGACAAGTACACTGACGTGTCTTGAAAAAAGCAACTGTGATATTCTCTGGCAACCACTCCATTGAGGCTGGTRTCATGGTAATTGGTACCGCTGATTGCAAGCGATGAGGAAAGCAGCGTGTGCCATCAGGCTTGCTAAGCTGAACATGCACATGTGCTACCAATAATAGAACTGCTGCAATAATTTATTTTGCATATTTCTCTAATTCTAAGGCATTTTCCACTTATTCTCCAGGACAAAGAGAAGCAGGTTCAGGCTGGATCTGCAAAGGTTATAGGGACGATCAGGAATTACTAACACTCCTTCGATACACTAAAGTGTGAACCGCTTGGCTCCAATGTCCACACTAAAATCTCAGGGGTGTGACCAGAGCAAAACAGTGTTTAAAAAATTAAGAATAAAAATTCCTGAAAACTGCATCTCCTCAAAGCAAAGAGTTTATCAATCTAGACCCTCGTTCACCACACTATAAAAAGTTGTCACTGCATAATCTGAATCTAGGTCAGAACAAACAATTTTAATACCCAGTATTTTGAGTATATCGTCTGAAGTTTTGGTTCTTCCCAATTATGCCTCAGCAAAAACACTTTGGGAATACCCAGTCTGCACTGGGATTTTCTCTGACAGATTTTCTCATTTTCACTAAGGTCATATGTTTGCCTTTTAAAGTTTACTTTTTCACAACCAGTAGGTTGTGAGCGTATGACAATTTTTGGAAGAAATACAGGACAATGCTCTGTGTAGTCGTACTGAGACAAAGTCCAGGAACCCTTGCCACAAAAGGTACCAGTGAAGCGAGAGGATGAGCAAGGTCATCCTTTCCAACTGCACCGGGAAGTCTCCACACCAGTAACAAACTTTAGGATTTAAGGAGTAGCTCTAGGGTAATTAAGTTTGTTGTCCAATTTAATTTAGGTTTTAGCAAAGAAGCCCCTAAGAAAAGTGGCAAAAATTTATACTCATTGAGCCAAGGTGCATTCTTCAACTTATTTACTATTACCCTTCTTTGACCTGGGCAGGTAGCTAATTTGGGGGTGGTATGGGCTGCTGACATTAGCAGAGAAGAAAGCAGTTACTGAGTGTTTCCACACCTCAGCCGTGGTCATAGCATGGGAGGTCTTGCTCCCATGAACAGGACAAGGACCAAGCAAAAGACTCCGCGTTTGTGGCTCTCAGCTCCTTCACAGGTAACCCCGAAGCTCAATTTTTCACAGGCCATGCTCCCAGCACCTGCTTACACTGACCCTGGTAGTACCTGGGGCTCTTCTGCTTATCCATTGCAGAACAACCTGCACAGCCCATGGCAATGCTTCCACCCATCTCTGCCTTGCATACACCTACCCCTGACCTTCACAGAAGGAATGCTATTCTTGTGCCCATGATGGAAAGCAGTATTATTTCAGCTCCTTGTTCTAYGCTGGAGCGTATCTGTTTTGTACCGCTAAAGTCAAGGCCTGTAGGTAAGCCCAGCCCAAACATTGAAACCACAACACCTAAGCATATCAAGTCAAAGACCCATTCATGCCAGAATTCATCTAAAGGAACTCAAAGCCCAAGACATAGTTGGTATCAACAAATCTGATTCTCTACTTGCTTATGAGAAGAACACATAAAATCCTCAGAAGGTATGAGTGCATCAATGCAGAAAGTTAAATAAAACAATATGGGAAGAATGATTAGAGGCACAGAGTTGGTACTGCTCTTTTCACTGAAGATTTCTTGTTAAGCAGCAGCCGGCTAGGCCAGAACAGAAAGCGCGTTCAGAAAATGAAATATTGCTTGTACTCAGAAATGCCTGAAGTAAACAATTCCACTGAGGCCAAGGAAAAGTCTCGTTATTTCTGCTGGCAGAGCAAGTGAGGTATGAAGTCCAAAGAATGAATTACAGTAAGGAAGACACATTYCAAGTAGATGTACATAAACTATAGGAAGCTATCCAGTAAACCATTGCAAGTTACTGCCCATTACTGGCTTTAAGATTTAACTGCTTCCCAATCATGTTTTAATTGCCAACACCATTAGGAAAAACTTAGGCAACTTCTTTTCCTCAGGTAAACTTTATGTTGAGATTGCAAACACTATTTCAGTAGAACACCATTCGAATGTTGTATTTTCAAAGCAAAATTAAAATTTAAAAAAAAAAAAAAAAGTAAGAAGAATCTGGAAGTTATTGCAATTTCAGCAATAATTTTTTAATTTAGATTCCAGTCCATAAGCTGCTTACTGTCCAGAAATTCTTTCACTTTGTCCTTTCATTACAAAGATAACAAGCCACTACTTCTTTCATGCTATCCTCAACATGACCCTCTAAAACCTGTTCTCATTCAAATCTTCAATACAGAACAGAAATGAAACAGCTGCTGGAAACAGCCTGTTAAGAATAATCAGAATGTTCTTTTAAGTACAAGCCTTACATTTCCACATGGTAGATCTTAGTATTTACTCTGAAGGGAGATTACTCTCTGAAGGGAGAGGCTGCAGGGTACCTGCACCTCAGACTTCAGGAAGTGCCTAGACCTCTCTCCTGGGGCAGGGACAGGTGGCAGACCTGCCTGCAAAAGGTGTGCCCAGGTGGAGGACCTCCTGCAGCAGGTGGCTGAGCTGCAGGAGGCTGTGAGAAGGCTGCATAACATCAGGGAGGCAGAGAAGGACTTAGATAGCTGGTTCCAAGCACAGTCTGCAGTGGACCCAAACAGCCAAAAATTCCCCCACCAGCACACRCAGAAGGGAGCGGGGCCAATAATGCATAAGTATGAATGGTTGCGACGGCAAGGACCAGCAGGAGGAAGAGACTTCCCCCGAAGCCTGAGCTGCCCTTGCAGAACCGCTTCACCGCTCTGCAGACTGAAGAGGAAAGACCCGTCACAACAGGAGAGACGCTGGAGCTGAGTAAGGCAGCCCGATCTGCCCCCATATAACAACCAGCACAACTAAGAAAAGGCAACAGGTGATAGTAGTAGGTGACTGTCTTCCGAGAGGTATGGAGGCACCCATTTGCCAACCTGATGCACTCTCTAGAGAGGTGTGCTGCTTACCTGGGGCTCCTATCAGGGATGTCACCGAGAGACTACCAAGCCTCATACAGTCCACTGACTATTATCCGCTGCTGTTGTTTCACATGGGCACCAGTGATACAGCCAGGAGCMGTCTGAGGAGTATCCAGAAGGATTACAGAGCCCTGGGAGGGGCGGTAAGGGCCTCTGGTGTGCAGGTAGTTTTTTCATCAGTCCTCCCGGTCAAAGGGAAGGGGTTTGAAAGGGCCAGTCAAATCTGGTGAATCAACAAATGGTTACAGGACTGGTGCCACAGCCAGGGGTTCAGCTACTTAGACCATGGGACTCACTTTGAGAAACCAGGTCTACTGGGGGCTGATGGGGTCCACCTGTCAGAGAAGGGGAAGAGCATCTTYGGTCATAGGCTTGCCAAGCTGGTGAAGAAGGCTTTAACCTAAAGTTGCCAGGGGAGGGGAACCTCAATCCATCCCACTCCTACCAGTTTGATACCAGTGCCAGCAATAGATGCCCAGAGCCTGGAGGAGGATCACAGGTCAGCAGGAGAGCACCTGAAGAGCAGCACAAAGGAACTCCAGCCAGTAAGACAGCTTCATCGGGGGCCCAACTTAAATGCCTCTATGCAAACGCACGTAGCATGGGGAATAAACAAGAGGAGTTAGAGAYGTGCGCAYGCCTGCAGGGCTACGATCTTATTGGCATCATGGAGACATGGTGGGATGGGTCCTATGACTGGAGTGCTGGAATGGAAGGATACAAGCTCTTTAGGAAGGACAGGCAGGGGAGACGAGGAGGGGGTGTCGCCCTCTACGTCAATGACCAGCTGGAGTGCATGGAGCTCTACCTGGGGATGGATGAGGAGCCGACCAAGAGCTTATGGGTCAGGATTAAAGGGAGGGCAGGGACAGGTGACATTACGGTGGGAGTCTGCTACAGGCCACCCGACCAGGAAGACTGAGCGGATGAGGCCCTCTATAGACAGATAGGAGCAGCCTCACATTCACAAGCCCTGGTCCTCATGGGGGACTTCARCCACCCCAATATCTGTTGGAGGGACAACACAGCAAGGCATAAGCAATCTGAGAGGTTCCTGGAGTGCATCGATGACAACTTCCTTCTCCAAGTGGTAGAGGAGCCAACGAGGAGTGGTGCTATGCTGGACMTTSTTCTCGCCAACAAGGAGGGGCTGGTGGGGAATGTGAAGCTCAAGTGCAGCCTTGGCTGCAGTGACCATGAAATGGTGGAGTTCAAGATCCTTATGGCACCGAGGACGGCACACAGCAACCTCACTACCCTGGACTTCAGGAGAGCGGACTTTGGCCTCTTCAGGGATCTCCTTGGCAGAATGCCATGGGACAAAGCCCTGGAGGGAAGAGGGGCCCAAGAAAGCTGGTTAATATTCAAGGATCACCTCCTCCAAGCYCAGGAGCGAYGCATCCCAACAAAGAGGAAGTCAGGCAAAAATGCCAGGAGGCCTGCATGGATGAACAAGGAGCTCCTGGACAAACTCAAACACAAAAAGGAAGCCTACAGAGAGTGGAAGCAAGGACAGGTATCCTGGGAGGAATA
>JAYKAV010000999.1:1401175-1435574 GCA_035582835.1 Phoebastria nigripes | reverse complement strand
AATGTCCAGATGGAGGTCGGTGACGAGTGGTGTCCCACAGGGGTCTGTATTGGGACCAGTACTGTTTAATATCTTCATCAATGACATAGACAGTGGGATCGAGTGCACCCTCAGCAAGTTTGCAGATGACACCAAGCTGAGTGGTGCAGTCGACATGCCTGAGGGACGGGATGCCATCCAGCGGGACCTGGACAAGCTTGAAAAGTGRGCCCGTGTGAACCTCGTGAGGTTCAACAAGGCCAAGTGCAAGGTCCTGCACCTGGGTCGGGGCAAGTCCCAGCATCAATACAGGCTGGGCGATGAAGGGATTGAGAGCAGTCCTGYCAGGAAGGACTTGGAGGTACTGGTGGAGGAAAAGCTGGACATGAGCCGGCAATGTGTGCTCACAGCCCAGAAGGCCAACCGTACCCTGGGCTGCATCAAAAGAAGCATGGCCAGCAGGTCAACGGAGGCRATTCTGCCCCTCTGCTCTGCTCTGGTGAGACCCCACCCGGTGTACTGCATCCARCTCTGGAACCCTCAGCACAAGAAAGACATAGACCTGTTGGAGCGGGTCCAGAGGAGGGCCAGGAAAATGATCAGGGGGATGGATCACCTCTGCTATGAAGAAAGGCTGAGAGAGTTGGGGTTGTTCAGCCTGGAGAAGAGAAGGCTCCAGGGAGACCWTATTGCAGCCTATCAGTAGTTAAAGGGGGCTTATAAGAAAGATGGGGACAAACTTTTTAGCAGGGCCTGTTGCGACAGGACAATGGGTAATGGTTTCAAACTAAAAGAGGGCAGATTTAGGCTAGATATAAGGGAGAAATTTTTTACACTGAGGGTGGTGACACACTGGCACAGGTTGCCCAGAGAGGTGGTAGATGCCCCATCCCTGGAAACATTCAGGGTCAGGTTGGACGGGGCTCTGAGCAACCTGATCTAGTTGAAGATGTCCCTGCCCATGGCAGGGGGGGTTGGACTAGATGACCTTTAAAAGGTCCCTTCCAATCCAAACTATTTTACAATTCTATGATTCTACTCTGCCTAAAATTTACTGAGTACAAGCTGAAATATTTGTAAATACTAAAGACGTCATGCTTGGAGCCAAAGAGCCAAAGTAAGTTCCCAAATATTTGATATACACACCCATGCATGTGTACATGTATGTTTGTCCTACAAGAATTCTGAAGACTGAACTGATATCCAATCTCAGTTACATCAGATTTATTCTACAGATACACATTTGCATATTCAATACAGATATCGGTATCATCCTTTACAAGGTGAAGCAGTTTTGACTATTTCTATATATCTCTCAGAAAATAGTAACTGTAACCATGTTACAGTTAACTGTTAACCTCTATTTGTAACAGAAATTATTAAACTGATGCATATTCAAGTTTTTTGTAGGTCTGCAGTTAAAAATCTGAAATATCTAAAGAGGTTTTCTACCTCCCAAAAATTCTAATTATTGACTTGAATCTTGCATGATTCAAAAATGATTCATTCACCCTCAGTGAACATAGGTAACAATTTGGAGGGCTTTTGGGGATGGGATCATCTTCAGTAATATTGGGGAAACCTATATTAAAATGCATGCATAAGAACATTTCTAAAAGTATTGATATTTCCAATAAATTAAAATTCCATCTTTACAGTTTCATATAACAGAAAAAATATCCTGAGGTGTCTACAGAACATAATACTGCATACTGAAGCCGCTTTGCCTCAGAAATCACTATACACCTATCAAATGCATTCAAAAGGGTTTTGTTCTTGTGAAAAGTATTCTTACCGTTACTGTTGACAGGTCTAGTAAGTCTAAATCACAAATACTGCAACCAGTTTCCTGTGTCCAAGCATTGGGGATATAGTTTCCCAAATAATTCAAGTGAATCTGGTAAATAAATAAACAATTCAGATTAATGAAACGTGCATKCAAATGGTGATTTGTTCCTTTTAAAGAATTCAGGCTTACTCATTGAATCCCTTGCCCTAAAAGCAATTGACTGTCTTTTTTTTATTTAAGATTAAAAAAAAAAAATCACAAACCCAAACATACAAAAATAGCTGGTAAAAGCTTTTTCTTCTTCTTTTCATTTACAAACCAGAGAYGATATTCTCCTAGCATCTACATTTATTGCTTCAGTTAAATCAAAAAGTTGTTGCAAGCATAACAACTACCAACTAAAGGTTTGTATGACTTCCAAGACACAGACTATAGATCATTCAGCTCTCAAAAGCTGCTAGGCGTGATTTCAAGCCCCAAAAAAATGATTATAGTTTAATTCTTTTCCCAAATCTGAGAATCATCAACACTTCACACAAAACACAAAGAGTGACCATATGAAAAACACATAGAAAATGTAGAAGATAAGTGCCCAGACAATGTATTTTTGACAATCTATGCCAAGATTCAGAAGCCAGCCAGTGGGATACGTTTTAAAGCAGCATCTTGCTTCTTAAGACATTTTGAATTGGCACTGAAAAAAATAGGTACTTTTTCTGTCGATGGGCTGCCTGGGCTGCCCTGTCCTCCTGGATTCCATGGGAAGTTTGTGCAGAACTTCACTCTTCTCTACTGCCATTTGCAATGGTTAAGGCATCTCTTATGCCGGGGAAAGTCTGCCTGAGTGAAGGCTGCTATTCATTCCTGCTCTACCGCCCTCATCAAAAACTGGAAGGATAGAATATAATTTTGCATAGAAAACACACTCCAGCCCAATACTCAATCTGCATTTTATCATATTAGGGGCGTTTGTTTACGCATATTGAAAATCATTCTAGACAGATTATAAATAGAATTGCTTGAACTTAATTTCAGAGATGTACAATAAAGTCTACAAAAATGAATATTTCACAAAAAAGCCACTGCACTTGAGAAAAAACAAACAAAACAAACAAACAAAGAAACAGCCACAAAGCCAATTACATGGTAGGATGTCAGGATAATTTAGTATCCATTTCAAAGAAGTGTCTCTGACCGATGCTATTTACTAATCTGCAAATTGAAGAGATTAAATACAAACAGAACATTCTTATAAACAAAAAACTTTTACTATTTGAAGTTAAAATTACTTTCATGATAGTTTATTTACTAACTAGTGAAAACTTCTTCCAATTCCATTATATTATTGTCCTCTTCTATTCTATGTTTAAAACAGAAGAATCTAATCACTCTGACAAAGTGATATACACCAAGAGTTTCCTCTTTTTTTTTTTTTTAAAACTACATCACTACATGCAGAGATTGAGTTTTGTTTAACGTAGCATAACTTGTGGATTAGTATAAGGAGTTGCAATCTGAAACTGCTTGCCCAACTGTAAAATACAGTACCTTTCTTTTCATTGGCAAAGTGCCAGCTAGATAACTTGAGGATTTAATTGAGGCAAAAATAACTGTAGCAACATGGAAGAAATTGGTCATATATTTCACCACTACTGAGTAGTTATAAGTCAAACAGATAACGAACGGTATCATTATATTCACTAATTCCAAAGATGAAATACAGTGCAAAAACTAAGAAGCAGCAGTCATTGGGATATTAATGAGTTTCAAGCTTTATTTCATTTTCCTGGGAGGCATTTTTCTGAAAATAAGCAGCTACAGTAAGGAACGTATTCAGAAGAACTTAGAAAGTAGCTGTGCCCATCCTTCAGCCAACAGAGGCTATTAGAAATTATACACCTTTACATTTCTTTACCATGTAACAAAAAAACGCAACTGCCATATGACCAAAACGTAGTCATTTCTCCCAAGGAAACTGTGTCAGGTCCTCTGGACCACTGAATCCTTACACATGGACAGAAGCTGCCGMAACAACTATTTCACAGGGCAGACAGTGCTCTACCATGAACCCAAAGCTCATGAGCCATGGGTACATTGCAGGCAGTGATCAATGACACTGAAGATGCAACAACAAAAGCCAGCTGTGTGTGTATATATGTACACACACACACACACACATTTTTGCCAATATACAATATATCTTTTTTATATACGTGTATACAAACACACACCAAGGCCTGCGGTAGGATCAGATGTGTTACTGTTTTGTACCCCAGCCTGTGACTCTTGGTTAGATTTTTCTCCCCCTGAAAATCTATTCTTCTGATTACCGTTTGATAACCAGATAGAAATTCTTCACTAGCTTCAAGAATTGTTTTGTGATAGTGAACAAATTAACATAAGCTTACTCACTTCTAATATCCCATGCTACAATGAATTTGGGAGCAGAACGAGTTGTTTCAGCAGCGATATCAAGTTACAGTGATAGAATAATATGATGGAGAGAGCTACTAGAATGTTTTTTTTATCCTTGCAATTCTGATTAACATTAATTGGAAATGAGCAGTGGTGGTGTGCTGTGACTGTTTCAGACTCTTCCACCACTGTTTTTGCCTCTATTAAAATTGCCATCTTTGCACAAAAATAAAAACAAACTGTCACTCACTTTAGTTGGACCATTTCCATGAATGGTGATTGGTAATGTGTCGTACACCGAATTCCTTGCTCTTACTTTTCCTTCTTCAAATTTCAAAAGGACTTCATCTAAAAATCAACAAAGATCGTACAGTAATAACAGTTTATAAATAAAAGCTAAAGTTGCAGAGTTCTTTAAGTTCTTGCTGATACAATATACCCTGCTGTTGCTATCATTGCCAATGTTACTTATTTGGAAGCTTTTGGTTTTTTAACTAGATCTTGAATTATAAGCTCTTTATGCTAAGTAAGGTTACGTCAAACTTCAGCGTTTGCCATCAGCAGGCTTCAGTATTTGAATAAAATTTGAATTAAAAATAAAACTAATTTTGTGCAAATGCTATTTATAGAGGAATCATAGTTATTTCAGATATGATCTGACTATAAAAAGTTGTTCCATAATTGGAGATTAAAGGTAAGAAAGGAATTTTGCACAAATGCCATTTTTCAATTTAAATTCATGACAATTAAATAAAGGAAATTCCACATTATTCCACATTCCATTTCATTACGTATAGCCATTTCCTTAAGAACATCTAAAATACAATTTTAATTACCAATCTTACTCCTGTAACTAAGTTTGTGAAAGGCAGATGGAAAAATGGTTCTTAACTTTGTATTTATTGCTAACTTCATTTATTGAAAACTATTTTTTCTATTTTAAATCAAATATTTTATCAATGGGAGAAATCAATTAATATTAAACCCAAAAGACCTGTAACTAACCTGGTAATCAGGTTTACCCATCCAAATATTTCTTTAAAACAAGCATATGTTTAGGGAATTATATTCATAGTTAAGCAAAGAAAGTGTTAATAACAGTTAATAAAATACACAACGTGCAAATCATACACTTACCAACAGCTCCATTTAGGGTCTGGAAAATTGTACATTTGTGGTCCAAAGTAATGTTAATGCGTTCCTGAAATAAAAGTAGCAAAGATGTTAAGGCATTCTAAAAGCCAATGTTTTTACGGTAATGTTACAGTTATACTGCAGTGGCAGCAAGTAATCAGGCAAAACTACTCTACGTATTCAGCTCTTAGATATAATTCTTAATTTTATACTGTTAAGTTTTTCTATATTGCTGAGTTGTGCAGCTGTATAGCAATCAGTTTTATATATGCAAAAACTTTATCTAAACTTGAAGGAAAAAGGTCGTAACTCTCCAAAGAAACTTCAATTTGGCAATATAAGCCTGTGCTGGTTTTGGCTGGGATAGAGTTAATTTTCTTCACAGTAGCTAGTATGGGGCTATGTTTTGGATTTGTGCTGAAAACAGTGTTGATAAKWCAGGGRTGTTTTYRTTACTGCTGAGCAGWGCTTACACAGAGTCARGSCCTYTTCTGCTTCTCACCCCACCCCACCAGCGAGCAGGCTGGGGGTGCACAAGAAGTTGGGAGGGGACACGGCTGGGACAGCTGACCCCAACTGACCAAAGGGGTATTCCATACCATATGACATCATGCTCAGCATATAAAGCTGGGGGAAGAAGAAGGAAGGGGGGACATTTGGAGTGATAGAGTTTGTCTTCCCAAGTAACCGTTACGCATGATGGAGCCCTGCTTTCCTGGAGATGGCTGAACACCTGCCTGCCGATGGGAAGTAGTGAATGAATTCCTTGTTTTGCTTTGCTTGGGTGCGCAACTTTTGCTTTCCCTATTAAACTTTCTTTATCTCAACCCATGAGTTTTCTCACTTTCACTCTTCCGATTCTCTCCCCCATCCCACCAGGGGGGAGTGAGCGAGCAGCTGGGTGGTGCTTGGTTGCCGGCTGGGGTTAAACCACGACATAGCCAAAGAAAATTTGTGTCTTATCTTAAAAAAAAAAAAATTAACCAGTCTTGCCCAAGCAACAAAGCATACTGTGTTTCATGGTCTCAAAAATACAAAAGCCAAATTTAAGTATCATGTCAGAATAGAAAACACCACTGGTTTTAAAACATGTTCCTAATATTGTATTATTAATCCTACTTAGTGATTCTTGTTTAAAGCACCTTGTTTTGAAGTTTTAACATGTTGATCAAAGTATATAACCTTTAAAACACACTTAAAAACCCTTATACAGATAACATACTTTGTTTTGGTCTTCCAAGACTTTGTTACATATTCTACAGCATTGAACATTACCATACAGAAAATTAGTGCTGATGTATAGTACAGTATCCCAAGCTAAACACCATGGAGGCGTTTTGAATCACAGTGCAGTAGTACACTGTGCAGAGATACACATTTTTTGTCTAGAAGACAATCTGTTTAGACAGCTAATTATATTACTTCTGATGTTAGTGCAGTCAGCTTTAATATCTCTACACCTGTCCTTTCAATTGCGTATCTAGCATCTGACTTAACTTGCATAAAATCAATTCAAACATTAAGGGCTGGAAGGAAGGTCCAATGAGGAGCGGCTAAGGACTTCGGGCTCATCTAGTTTGGAGCAAAGGAGGCTGAGAGGCAACCTCATTGCTCTCTACAGCTTCCTGCGGAGGGGAAGTGGAGAGGGAGATGCTGATCTCTTCTCCCTGGGATCCAGTGATAGGATGGGTGGGAATGGTTCGCAGCTGCACCAGGGGAGGTTTAGACTGGACATTAGGAAGCATTTCTTTACTGAGAGGGTGGTCAAACACCGGAACAGGCTTCCTAGAGAGGTGGTCGATGCCCCAAGCCTGTCAAGTGTTTAAGAGGCATTTGGACAACGCCTTTAACATGCTTTAACTTTTGGTCAGCCCCGTATTGGTCAGGCAGTTGGACTAGATGATCATTGTAGGTCCCTTCCAACTGAAATATTCTATTCTATTTCTGTACCTGTATCTAAACATGCCTGATGTTTCAGGCATAACTTAACAGAAAAACATATATGTATTTCAGAAACTTCACATCTGCCTTAAGCATACAAATGCTCAAAATCAACCTCAAAATTCTGCAATATCAGCTTCTAAAAGTCTTTTTGCATCAATACATTGTTAACTTTCCTTAGGCCTCTTTTTCCAGCATCAGGGCCATGCCTCTGACATCTATCATGCTTTAATGCTGCTACTCAGCAGAGAACTTTGTTAAGCTAGGGCACAGAGAGGTCTTCACCAAAAATTTACGATGCAGCTTTATTGAACGTATCTGCACAAAAAGCTGAAGAGTGAGAGGCAGCTGCAGGCAGGATCTGAAATGGCAGCAAGCCAAAATATAAAACACTGGATCAGCAAGTAGTTCAGTGACACCCTGGAAAAATGCCACATTCTCCGGCCGCCAAACTGCCAAACACATGGGAGCCTCATTGAGATGAATGTGTCCAATCATATACCTCAGAGCTATTATTTCTAACAATGAAGCACAACCTGCCTGGATCTGCAGACAGCCTGAAATATATCAAGTCATGACCCTTTGGAAGCCTGTTCATCAGTCCGACAGTAGGAACCTCTGGAGAACAAACACAACCATCAACATGGCACTCGGGGATAAAGAGACAGCATTCCTTTTATTTTTATCTCCTGATGTTTTACGAGCAGCAGCATGTTCTTTCAAGCAGAAAGAAATGAGAAAGCCAGTCACTACCTACCCTTGCCAATGGGTCAACATAGATTTTGGTGTAAAACAGCTGGTCATCATCATTATCCTGCAGATTCCATTGCTGCACAATACGATTTATATATGGAGCATAACCAATAAATCCTGCAATATCACACACACGTAAGTTATTTCCATAAAAAGCACTACTCTGCCAATGCTGTCCACCAGTCAGGGACTTCATTCTGACTGTTTGGTGCCAGCAAAGGGAAAGTATGAAATTCATACAACTTGGCTCAAAATCCAGTTTTCTTCCTGTGATATGTACCAGTTCTGTTTTAAAGAGTTCATAATTAAGGGTTATTTTTATACTAATGTTATTTTAAGGCAAAAAATAGGAAACGGAGATCTGTTTAAGATGGTCCTGAGAACTCCAAAGCACGAGATCAGACTACTACTGTTCCCAAGAAGCCCATCTGTGGAAAGTTTCATTTCCATCAATCACTTCTTGCTGGCAGAGAAGCCTGAATCTAATACTGCCAGAACTACAAACAGAATTCAACTCAAAACCAATATACGCTATGTTTAAGCCAAAACAAAAAAAAAGATAGGGCAGATAGGTGAGGTAAAGAAGGGAGGGAAAGGAACAGGGACACTCCCAGATTTACACGCTGCCCAGCACCACGTACCTAGGAAAAGTGACATACTGTGCTCTGTAGCAGTTAAACAGTGTCAGTGCATGTCTTAATCAACTGCAAAATTATTACCAAAGCTGGCATTTAAAGGAGGACTCCAGAATTAACACATCATTGAGATTAACAGGAGAAACTCCCATTTCTCTTGGAATGAACTGCCTAAGCCATGCTGACAGGCCAGGCAGAGCTACCAGCACATCTACACTGTATGCAGAGATCCCCAAGAACAAGGTAGCCAAGTCAGGAAATTCTGTGACCCAGCTAAACTGTGCCTATAAATAGCATGTACTGCTTTGACTGGGCTTGTACACTTGTAGATTCAATCAGTGGCAATTGGGTCATCCCTGCACAACATTTCACTGCAAGGCACAGTTGCTTGCTAGGCTGTTACTTTATTTACYGGCTTTTTACAAGTTATTGCCAACAAATACTATGTAAGTTTGAATGAAAACTATTCTTAAGCACAGAAGAGGAGCTATTCAGGTGGGGAGGGAGAGGGGAAGAGGAGGACAACAAATCCAGTCCTCGATTTTATACTTGGGGAATTCAGGAACAGTTCCACATACAAATATACAAAACAGATAACAGAAGTGAGTCATGTTCAAGTTCAAGAGTTTAATGTGTTCAAGAATCATACTTGCCTCCTGAGTTCAGGAATCGTTTTCCACTCCGGACAACAGGATACTTGTCAGCTAGCCTTTTATCCGGCCAAATTAGTCCATCTGCTGCAAACACCACTTTATGATTAGTTTCCTGAAATTTCTTTAGCAGTTCTTCAGGGCCCCCCCCAAAGATAACATCATAGCTGAAAATAAAGATATCCATTAGATTAGTTTAATTTTAATGCTTCTGTGTTCAAAACGACAAGTGGTTGAACTATTCAAATTTTAAAAATCATACAGACAGTCCTTTTATTCTCAAAAATGACTCATTAAATCATGTTTTACCACCATGTAAAAATCCTATACCCTTCTAGGAGAAAAACTACAATCAATACTATTTATCCAATACAGTTTCCCCTTCTATTTACATTCTTTTTTGGGTTTGTTTTTGTTTTTTTAACCTTCCACATTTTGGACATTCTTTTTCCTTCAGATTTTGTCTACCTGAAATTGATCTTCACATTTCATGTATTTTGAGTAAAAAATATATTTTCCCCTTTAGAAAACTGTTCATGTGTTTAAGAACAACAACAACAAAAAAAAAAAAAATCAAAACTTAGCAGATGAAATATAGTAGGACTGAAAGATGATTTAGGTGACTCATTGGGAAACTCTAGATGATCTTGTTCCAAAACACAATGGCACTGACTTTCTTCTGAAAAGAATGTACTTAGATATTTCTCAATAAAGTCTAGTTGCCCATAAACTTAAACTGTGTTGCATCCTGACAATATATAGATTTCTCCTTCAACCTCTTTAACGTGCTGAAGACTTCAGAAGGCTCTAAACTTCACAATATCTATTTATGAAAAACTTCACCTGCCTTTATGTGTTCATCATATTTGACTCCCAACTCCTACTGAGGACAAAGGCCTAAAGGTGGAGGGCTTATCTCTAAAAACAGCAGTTACCCACAGCTGAAGGTCAGCACTACCCCAAAACAGAAAGAAACATGCACAGGTTTGGCAAAGGTCATGTAAGAATGTAGTATCACAAGCCTAGTGGTTTCTTGTTGTTGAACCATATCTAAATCAATGCCTCTGGGAAAAAAAAAAAAAAACAAACCACACACCAAACAATAAACCAAAACCTCAAAATACTTATAAATGATTGAATTATTCAGAGTATAAGGTTCCTTTTTTGTACTTGAGATCTATATATAAAAGCATTAATGTGCAAACCACTTCAAGGTTCATTTTACACAGCATGAAACCATGACACAGTAATATTGGAATCATGTCATAGATTAGTCTCTGGCTGAAGAAGCAGAATATTTGGATTTAATGGCACGTCTCAGCCTCATAGCTTCCTCATCTGAATGCAGGTATATTCTTATTCCACACATCTACCTTAGTAACTGAAAATCATCAGCCCTGATATAGGGCAAAGGAATGGTACAGCCACCAAAAATCAAAAGGTCTAACCTTGACCAAGATTTTGTTCTTGCAAAGTCTTTTAGCTGGGGAAGAAGGACAGCAGTACCCCCACCTGCAGTACACAGAACTTTTTGCATTGCAATGTATTACTCAGCAATAGTGCCAACAGATCAACCATTACTGACTTCCAGTACTTCTTTATTACAGTTCTGAAATTATTTTAAACATCCTTTCTTGAAAGGGGATTTCATGCAACTGGCCTAAGAGAACTGAACAACAGCTGGCTTACAAATGCAAAAGAGAAGATGATTTCCACCACAGAGCAAAGTATGAACCCTGGAGAGGAAGTGTGTTATGTAGTCTATATAAAGTAAGTGGGTTTCTGAAAACTCTCACTGTTTTGTTTTTCTGTAACTTCGGCAGAAGAATGTATGAAAAAAAAAATATTGTACATTTTGGAGCTTCCCCAGTTTTCCAAAAACTGACTGTTTCTGCCCAAATATACAGGAACACACTTCCCTCCCTTTTTCATTCAATCAGTGTAGCCCAATTCAAAGCCAGAATGAGCCTGAAGAACAAGCAAAAAACAGGAGACAAGTTAAATACAGACAAAAACAGAGATTTGTCTGAGGCTTTAACTTAATAGCTTATGGCAGGCTGTGCTTCTCCTCTTTGATCAGGTTAGTGCTGCTGCTGCAATGACTTACAGCTGCGGGAAGGAACCAAACACCCCTGGAACATTGCTTCCAAGGACTGTCATTCTGGAAAAGAAAGCCAAAGTTGAGCAACATGATGGGCTAGCCATAGGCTCTGCTTGTGAAAGGGATATGCAACTTAATACAGCACAGTTTATAATACAAAGCACAGTACAGAGCTGCTAAACTGCATTACCAATTATTGTAAACTTTACACACTAATGGATATTATGCAGGAGTATGAATCCAGCATGGACCTACCTTTTCCGCTAATTTTCATGTCCCTCTGTTTTGTCAGAAGGTGACTTACTGCCACCACACCTCTACCAGCCTTCTGCCCCTCGCTGCCAGCCTCCCCATCAGCTGCTTTATGAGGGTCCTGCTTTTCTCTCCAGGCAACAGAAAAACATCTAGAGTCAAACTAAAACCTATAAATCCATCATTTGCCTTGCTTACTTGCTATGTCAGATTATGTTCAGTCTACCTAGCACTCAACTCCTACTGTAAGGGAGGATTCACCTCAAATCTACACCACTAAGACCATCACAAAACAGGTCCCAGGACTATCCTTGACAGTTTATACTGTTATCATGGGTGATGCACATGACTTACTTTAAAAAGGGCTTCAAAATTTGACAGGGGAGAAAATCGTGGATATATCCAGGAAAAAGCAGGCTGGCTTGGCAAGCTGGAAAAGCTCAGATACTCTTATTTATTCTTTATAAATCCTTCCGATTAAGTAGAAAAAAAAAAAAAAAAAAAAAAAAAAAAAAAAAAAAAAAAAACACACAACACACACACAAAAAAAAAAACCAGAAATTTTCCACAAGTCCAATCCCATTTCCTGAAGCTCCCAGATGGCAGATGCTTGGGGCTGGAATCCACCCATCCCTCCTCCTGTTTTGCAGCAGCAAAGCACCCTTCCTAYGCATCCAGCACTCCCAGCAACACAGGGAAATGGCAATGGTGGCTCAGGTCCTCTAGAATTGAACATGCAACTTTTGCATCCACAACTTTTATAACAACAAGGACATATTACTATTGGAGCTGCAGGTTAAGAGCTCAAAGTACAAACAAGAGAGAGCTTACTAGCAACCAGCAATTCAGGTCCCGTATTTCATCCTATTTAACTGGACTGTTCAGCCACACAGCCATTTTGTCATTTACACTGTATCCCCACCAGGATCACACTTTAACCATTTTGAGATATGTAGAAAATGTAATTGTCCCTCACTTTCTGACAAATGTTTAAACAAAAAAAAAAAAAAAACCAAAACCTAAGAGGCTTCAAAAGTCTTCCACGATACAAATAGATGGCTGTGGGAGTTCTGGATGAACAATCACAGCATCAACCATTTTATCCAATCTACACTGGATAGCCAGTTCAATCTGAAATGTTCCAAAGTAAACCAGAGGTTAGCTCTCACAAAAACAAGCCTAATTTAAGTAGCGTTCCATCTGCAGGCAAAGCATTTTGCTATCTGCACCTAGACACAAGCCGTCCACAGAAGAAGTTCAAATTATTTCCAGAATTGTGAGCCATATAAAAAAACTGCTCAAAAAAAAAAAAAAAAAGCAAGAAGCTAAGTTTAAGTAAACAGTTCAGTAGAAATGGTTTGCCTAGTTACAGTAAGTAAACCAGACATTTTCTCCCCCCCCCCCAAGATTAATATTCCAAATGCTTCACAATGAATATAATGAAAAACACTTGAAAAAGAAAGGAAGTTCACTATATTTGTCTTTTCCAAGCTTACTGCTGTATTGATTAACATTTACATTGCAAACCAGGATTCCTGGAAATGAAAAAGCTCATTAGAATTAAAATATAATGCTAGAATCAGCAAACTATTTTTTTCTCCTATTTGGAATCAGTTTCACTGGCTTTAAATCAATATGTACTTGGGATTATGGACCTCAAGAATCTGGGAGGCCTTAAATCCTGTGATTTTTCATGGCAAGAAAGATTATGGCATCTCCACTTCAACACACATGGTCCTCTGTACTCTCTCATCCATGCCAGCAGACAGCCTGCCCCTCGAGAGAATAAATTATGTTGGAGAAGAATTTGAGCGATACCCAAATCTGATAACAAATTTGCATATTTTACCATATAGGGAGAAAATAGTAATGAATCAGGATAATAAATTTGAAAACAAAGAAATTCAATGTAAGTAGCAAATATTTGGGAAACATTTGATTCATCTGAGCGTTTAGTAAAGAACAAAATAATCTCCCAAATTAAGATTAAAAAGTTTCAGTTATTGCATGATCACTAGAACACCACTATGAACAAACAGGCAATACATTTACTTTTAGAAAGATACTTTTTCCACTTACCGAATGCAAAACTGATCAAGTCAATAAGAAAAAAATTCAAAAACTGAACGTGTACCTCCACATTCTGTTACTTTTACTGCCAATTAAGTATACACAGAAAATATTTAGTATAATAAATTTCCCTTATAAAGCTTGTTCATTAATTGGTTAAGATGATTTAGACATTGGCTTTCTAGTTCTATCTTCTACTTATCACAAGAGGTAAAATTAAAAAAGAAAACTGAGTAGCATCTTTAAATTTGCTACCAGTTTAGCAGGCTACTCCAACTTTCCTAAACTCTTAACTTATGCAAAACAATAAAGGAACTTCCCAGCAAATACCACTGTCAGACCACTTTCTCTCTTGCGATGCCTGCTGTACAAATCCTGCTAAACCTCTAACTTGCAAAAGGGTCCCTAAAATTCTTCAGCTATCAAATTTAAAAAAAAAAAAAAAAAATTTAAAAAGCAGGTTAAAAGATGAAAAAAAATTCTGGAGCTGTCATTCCAAAATGACTCGATAACAGCAGTGTGAACCCATGCACAAACCTCTCCAAGCTTGCACTCAGCTACCTCCCCAAGGCTGCCTGTTTGCAATCAGGGCTTCGTGTCCCCGATTCGGGACTTGGTCCCGTACCTTCCTTGCAGGGATTCTTTTAGAACTGTGAGCCTGCTCCGGTTAACGCTAGCGTGGAAAAGCTTGGCGGCTGCTGTGAGCTGGATTCTTAGCTGCTCTGATCATGCTCTTGTCACAGGAGCAGAAGAACAGGAGGAGGGGAAAAAAAAAAAGCAGAGGGAAGCAATGGAAAAAGTGGGATTTGAACATGTTTGAGCTCTGTGTTCTCTGTGACAGGGAGAAACCTATCTGGCCTCCAGTGAGGATGTTCAAGCATAACTGTTCTATGAGCTATAATCTGGCACCTGCAGCAGCACTGTCTCTCCATCCTTCCATCGCACAGACAGCACAGGCACCAGGGGTATATCTGGCACCAAGCCTCTTGTTTCAGTTCTCTAACATGTAAAACAAGTTCTCCTGTTAAGTGCTTTCCTCAGGGGCCCATTTTCCAGCTTCCTCCATATCACTGTTACTTCATGGAACAAGATCACGCTCTGGTCCCTACTGGCCATTTTATTTCTGGAGCTGCTTTTGCTCCCCCCGCATTCCACCCTCCCAGCCCGCAGCCACGTCCTGCCCTCACCGCAGCCGAACAGGGAGAGGATGAACGCTTGTCTAAAAGCCTGTCAGCTCCCAATAACATTTTTTTACCCCCTCGAGGCAGCAGAACTATGAACAACTCTTACATCTGTAAATCCGTTAAAAAAGTAACGATTGCTCAAAAAGCGATTTACTATTTTTATGAATGGAGAAAAATGGAAGCAAACTCTCTCAAATAAACAGTGAGGGRGAAAAGCAGCATGCAACTTTCAGCATGTCACAGCAGCTACTTTTGCATGCCTACCCAGACTAAAATGTAAAGGCAACAAGCCAGGTTTGCTCACCATTCAACAAACATTACAACCAAGTCCTCTTGATCAGCATAGCTTTCTATGCCTTCTTTCAGCAGTCGAACTTTCTGCCCTCCGCCAATAGAATTAGGCAGCTCACCACCTTTCCACTCTTCACCTTTTCCAAGTACCTGGAATAAGAAAAAAGCACTTTTTGCTAGTACCCACAAACAAGAGGCTTTTTAAAGCAAACCCTTATTGAAAACAGATGTTAAAGCAGAAGCAACACATTAAAGCATAGCAAGCCAGCATTTCCAGCATCGTAAGTTTTCCATGTCTGAAGCAGCATTCAGCACAATGACATCACTGCAAAAACATGAGAGAGACATTTCTTAACCTAATAAGAATTGAGCAATTGCCTGCTACCACCATTTATTCAAATGTGTCCCCTTCAAAAAAAAAAAAAAAAAAAAAAAGGAAAAAAGGCTAATAATTGTTTCAAAATTTGTATTAGAAAAACATTCTGAATGAGATCTTTAAAAATCAGTATAATCACTTTAGGAACAGAAAGTGTAAGAGACTTCGGTGGATCAGGGTATTACTAATACAAATTGTAAGCTCCAGTCTTTCTGAAATCCCTCCAGAACACTTTTGTACAAGGAAAGGATAGGTTCCCCAATATACAGCTGGCTGCTAAAATCAGCTAAACAAAATTCCTCTCTAGTCAAGCACTATAGCGAATTACATCTCAAAAACAGGAAAAACCCTTGAACTTCTTGTGGGTTTTGAGCATAATATTTTTGGAACTTATAAAACCTGGAAGAACTACATTGCATGACGTTTTGGACAAATCTGCAAAGCTAATAGATGTATCCAGAGCTCAGGCTTCTCGGGTGCTTTAGTACAGCATTATCATATTAGGAAAGGTTCTCTCAGTCTTCCAAGTTCRGTGGCAGAAGTCAAACTTCAGAGACCCAAATAATTTCCTATTATAGTGTAGACACTGTGGTAAGTAAGCAGAAAAAATTTCATAACACCATCTGAATTCCTGGATTTTCTCTTGCAGAACCAATTTGTGGGGAAAGTTTAGGAGGAGGTTAGTGCCTTCCCTTTTTCCCAAGGTCATGCAGAGGCCAACCTCAGTACGTGACATACGGAGACGTGGAGCAAGGCAGAAAAGGCTGGCAAGAATGATAGAAACGGTTTTGTCCTCTCAAAGAATTACAGGTTCTTGGGAAACACAGTGAAACTTTCAGTTGTGACCCTCCCTCCTTCCCCGCAGCAGGGTTCCAGCCTTGTTTAAGGAGGAAAGAGACATCCAAAGCCCTCTGARTGCAGTGCAGCTTCCAGAAGTATTCATGCAAACAAGATTAGCCACACTGAAAAGCAAGGCTATATGATAAATCATGACAGAACCTGTAAGTGACTGAGGACACTGACCACAATAGCTACTAATCTGTAAAACAGTTCCTAAGGAGGCAGTGGAAGAAGCACCCTCCCGTTGTCGTTCAGAGGGGGACCAGCAGGTAAGCAACAGGGACGGCAGCAGGGCCATATGCAAGTGCCCTGCCCACCCCCAAGCTCTGTAATTGTTTTACTTTGCCCCAGCATGCAAGGAAGCTAATGCAACTTCAGCTACTATTGCACTGTTTCTGTCTTAAAGGCTGTACAGTATGCATATTTGGTATGAAAACATACAATACCTTTACTGTGTAGTTGAAGTGCTTTGCAGTTTGCATGAAACGGTGAAAGCCATCGGTTTCTTTAGTTGCTACAGTAAAAACCAGTAGTTTATCTGAGGGAGAGAAAGAAGGAACATGTATTAATATGCTTTCAGGCCACAATTTCTAACAAAAAAATGCACTGAACAGCACTGGATCAGGGGGCTTTATGATTTGCCTGCATCTCATTCACAGACAGGAGGCAAATACACTGTCATATTATAGGCGTGAGACATTATCAAACAAGAACTGCTATGGACAACGGTGCTGTATTTAAAATTATCCTCAGGAAGAGGAAGCAAAGAAATCTATCTATATTCTGTAAACAACTAGCTCAATACATGAAAACAAAGCTAGTATGACTACTGGACAGGAAGGAATCTTCAAAACAAAAATAACTTATTACTTTTCAGTCTGAGCTAATCCTGTGACCTCTTGTTACAGGACTGAATGGTACCAGAGAACTTCACCCAACCTCAGTAACTCCCCTGAAAGCAAGTGGTTCATATTCTTCATGAAAACAGGGTGAAAAAAACCAACCATGGAAACCAGTTCCCCAACAGGCAGCATTTAGTGCTTTTAAGTCCTTGGGCAGAGACAAAAGAATAAGGCTGGATTTTTTTTTTTTTTATTCAGAGCCTCTATAAATTACAGCAGTTCTAATTTTGCCCTCTTACTGCATGCAGGCAAATGACCGTGCAACCAATTTCCTTTTCATATCCCAGGGCTTTTGCATAGTTTAAATGAGGCCATGAATTCCCACTAAACAGCTTCCCGATTAAACTACTGACCAACAGTCAGCACCCTATGCAACGTGCTGCATAATCCAGGTACATAATTCAAAGCTATGAGAAAGAGAGTACCCCTATCCAACATCAAGTATTTAATCAGACCAGCCTGGATTCCAGAGCATATTGCAGTTCCTCAAATTGGTCTGAGTTCAAGCAACAGCTGCCCTCTAAACAGAGCCCATGAGATCAATCCTTACAAGAAAGTAAAATTAATCACCTCTAATGAGCATTCCAGACACAGTGCCTGTTGTTGCTTCACTTTCCCAAAAAACATCCTCTGGGTTTATCTTTACCAGCACAGTAACATGTGCTAGAAGTGGCTGCTGTGAAAAACATTCCTATTAACCTTCAGCCTTGTCCACCACCACAGACTTAGCAGCCCTCAGACACCCGAGATGTCATCCTGAGTGTATTCAAATCAGTCACCGCTTGCCATTTTGTTTTATTTGACACCAGCAAAATTAACACACAAGATGATGATCTGCTTCCCCCTTTGTAGAAGAAATGCACCTTGCTAGTTACTCATGCAATGCTCTCCAGCCAAGTACCAGGGTACTTCAAGTGCACCTCTGCTCAGTCACGCAAAAACACCTGTAGGAGCACAGACATAGATTGCAGAGCAACATAAAAAACAGATGTTCTAATGAAATTCAAGTCTGTCTAAAATAGCCACAGCAGGCAAACTATGGAGACTAGTCTCAGGAGCCACTGATATTTTTTCCACTGAAATAAGGCTTAGATTCAGCACTAGTCAACAGGTCACTTCCAAGAACACTCCTACCAAGTCAGACAGTGGTCTGTCTAGTGCATCCTCAACAGCAGCTATAACAGCGTACATGAAGAGCAAGGATGAGACAAGCATATATGATGCTTTCTCTGCTTTTTCTACCAGTCTCAGTATAGGGGTTTTCCTGACCTGGATGGGGTTTCTGTGTATTCCAAAACACTCGGTCCACTTTGTGACCTTGCTCTTACCTAGTCACTCCTYGAACTGATGTAACCTTTAAGCAGTGACAGCACCACGTGCCCAGTACTGCTCCAAAAAACCCAATCTTCTGTGCCTTGAGCCGGGCTCCTACAGTTTTTATCTGACACAGCCCAAGTTCTTCAACTACAGACAACATCTCTACCTGCCCTCCCCACCACGCACAATTTTGCAGATTTCTCTCACATCCTGCCACAGCTTTTTTTTTTTTTTGGCTCCTTTTGCTCAACAGTCCTAGGGAAGATTTTAACTGCTGGCTCTACTGAACCAGACTGACAGTCCTGCAATACAATACACAGGAAAGAAGAAACTGAAAATACTTGAAATGCTTCAATCAACTCAACTTGAACACCCAAAAATTTTGGGAAGACAGTTTTAGAAGATTAATTACTGCTCCATCTTCTTCTCACTTAAGTGCTAGCAATCTTTTGTAGGCAAGAATCAGAAGAAAATCCCATGAGTACGTCTCAGAAGGGCAGGAGGACCTCCACAGAGGATTCCAGTGCAACGCGTTCACAGATGCACTGACTCACCGATAGACATAAACATAGCAATAATGGTTCAATACCTTCAAAATCGTTTATTCTAAAGGTCATGCAATCTAAAGTAATTTTACAGGAGTCGCCACAGAATGAATAAAGAACATGATATCTTAGACTATGACTAAAACAGAACTGAAGACAGAGGATAGGATTTTTCTCTATGGAACAGATTAAGTTATGATTAATTTTTTGTTCAAGCACTGCATTTTCAAAGTAGAGGGAACTGGAAAAATCTGATCATACCAGGCTGCATCGCCAAGCCAAGTGAATCCATTATTGAAAGTTTCCTAGGTGACCAGTCAAGCACTGACTATAACCATGGAATTTGGTTTGGGGTAGACATATTTCACACCTACCCCTTCCTGAGGAATGCTAACAGCAAGGCTTTCAAAAATCTGTACTTGACAACGTGATGTAAATGACAAAATGTGGGCGGCATCAGATTCCTCCCATAGTCACCAAGTCAAAGAAAGTATTAAATCAATGTACAAGTACAGTTTGGCAAGCAAAAAATAATCTACCATTCTTTATGGGATATTGTTACTCTCTTTTAATGGAACCCACAGTAATTCCACCTACGCATTGCTCATGTATTTCAAGATTCACTATGGAGCCTGGTATGTTACTTGAGTTTTGTGGAACAGGAGGAAAGAGAATGATGTGCCAAATCATAAAAGATTTCAACCTGAGCTATATAAAATGGAGAAAGCTGAGCAGACAAATAATGCAGTTTATATTGACATGAAACTGAAAGAGAACGTGTATTACACTCACAGCCAATGAAGCAATCTAGTGTAGGCTGCCTGAGTCAGGTTTGCAAACAGTCACAGAACAAACAGGAAGCTATTTTTATAAAGTTCTTATTCACATTGGAAAAGTTTTCTTTTTAGCATACTTGCCAATGGTCAATTTTTTAAAATTACAGATGAAGAGGTTTAAAAGGCTTTATTTCCATGTCTCTGCTGCACCACAGAATTTTAGGTGCATGTGGTACTTAAATAATTTTTAAGTGCAGCAGAAGTGTAATCATAGCATTTAGAGTCCATTTAGAATTAGAGTTTCTCTATAGACTATTTAGTCTTTGTTGGGGTTTTTTTTGGGGGTGGTGGTTTTTTTGTTTGTTTGGGTTTGTTTTGTGTCTTTTTTTTTTTTTTTAAAGTAATCTGTGTCTGACCAAAGAGCAGAGAAACATGCTTCTATTCTGTCTATAGTGTGTATGGAGAGACAATGCAAAGTGCATTAAATTACAGTTACCTTGGCACATTATAGAGGGTATTATTAACCAAATGAGGAAAGCAGCATCGTTCTCTTCTAGCTAGTAAGACATTACCAAAAAAAAAAAAAAAAAAGTAATTCCTGTAGGCTCCTGTGACTTTATTTAGATGTAAATGACAACTTGCACCAGTTTTACTGGCAGAGTTCCACTAAGTGTAGCATGGGAGATATCTGTTTCTTCCTGTGTAAGTAAGTGAAGAGAATGCTTCTGACCACCAAATACTTCTCCTAATTTATTTTTAACCTTTTAACTTCATTCACTTTGAAAAATCTATTCCTTGTTTGCTACATTTAGGTACAACAACCCCTTAGAACGCCTGTCCCACTTGTGTCTAGTAACACAAATCCAAAATGACTTTCATGAACTCACTAGAGTGTAAATGTGCAAGTACAACACAGATCCCAGGGGAGTAAGTTTATCCAAGTGCTGTTTCCATTTCAGGATGTGCTCGGCTACATCTATTTTAGCTGCAGCTACCCACGGTGTCCCTGCTGTGCGGAGCAGGTTTGGTCCCACAAAGAGCCCTGCCAGTGCAGAGGTTCAGTGCAGCACCAGAGCCCTTACCGCAGGCTGAGTCGCTCGCAAATGTCACACTGAGAGGTTGAGCGACTGGCCCAGAGTCCCCAGCAGCATCACTGTGCCGGCTCCAGGGCTCCAGCTGTGCAATGAAAACCTAGGCGTAGCAGCAGAAAGCTGTCTGCAATTACTCAGACCCCAAGTTACCACTGAGGCCCAGTACTCCCCAGTGACCGAGACACAAAATTCTCAGTCTTTGCAAAAACCCCACGATGAATTCTAGCTGCAGCAACACTGATGCTGCTTCACCATCCACTTTGGCACAAATCCCTGCCCTGCCCTCCACCCAGGTGTCTACCCTAAAGAGTTCTGCTGTATGGTCTTGCATATAGACTTGAGCTATCCAGTTTCTTAAGTCTGACTATCCCACTCACACGACRGGACGAATACACGCTCTCAGTAATATTTTCCAACAAATAGTAACAGCATCCTCAAAATGCAAACATCTATGAAACCAAGAACACAGCAGGCGGTCACAGCCCTCCACACTTGCAGGGTACTGGGACACCGCAGAGGGTACAGGCTGCCCGGCAGGGCTGGGTTCCCCCGGCACACAGCCTGCCAGAGGCATCTTGGCAGTCACTGGAGGGGATTACCAAACTTGGCATTTATTTCCACAAGTAAAGGCAGTTTGAGTAAAAAGGAAATTCAAACCCTATACCAAAGTTCAACAGGAAGGCATGAAAAAAAAATCTCTGAAGAGCTTCATGCCAGGTATGGGGGTGGTGAAGTTACTACACTGCAATTATTCCAGACAGCTTTCYGATAGTTACATTCACAAATCAGCTGTTCTGTTTTGAAAACAAGCCCGAGAGAGCACGTGTTTGGCCAAGAAAAGTATATCCAGTGACAAACAGAATTCATTTTTACATGCAAACTAGGAAACCCTTTAGCACTCAAGCTGTGAAAGACAACACTGCATATAGAGCACATACAATGTATTAGGAAATCCAATGAAGGTTTATGAAAACATCTCACTCTTTTACTTAATCTTTTGTGCTGCTACCATCAGGGATCTGACTGCATCATAAATATTTATTTCCAGAAATAAGAACTATAAACCAGAGCCTTTGTCTTCAGTGAATTGCCTGGCGAGGTCTCACCAGGAATTGCCATGGCAGGACTGCTTTAAGTAGCAGTGACCTCTCTCCTTGTACCTTGGCAAAGAAGTACGCAAAGAACTGCAGTCATTCCTCGCACACCCACATGGTTCTTATTTATCTAGAATGAACACTGACAGAAATTACTATATAATTTCTACCAGGGGTTGCAGGCACTAGTACAGTAGCTTCAGAGCAGCCAAAACTGAGGATATTGCTCATAGCCACACGGGAGCTGACATTTAGTCCTTGGATTCAAGTACCGTGGACTTCGCTGGAGTAGGAGTGAGCTGTAAGATCAAAGGACATCTGTGCATGGTACCACATTATGCCATTAAAATCTATCTCTATCTTTAAAACTAGTGGCTTATGATGGTAAACAAATGATGTTTGGTTCCTGGAATACGGTTTTATCCATGTTCTAGTGTCTACATAAAACACAGTCTACCTTCCCATTTGCAGATTACGTCCCACCCAGAACTGCTCAACAGAGTAACAACTGTGCATCAACCTCTCCATTAAATGAGCAAAGAGATGTACCATTGCAAAATAATTCACCAAAGGTTTCCAGCAAGGAAATAAACAAGTTGCTAGAGATCATGGAAAAAGCTTGAGAACTGGAAGCATACTAGGAACACCTCTATGGATTTTATAAAAATATCATTATCTAACAATACAACATTATGTAGATGATCATTGTATATTTTTTTAGCCTACTGGTTGATGTTTGAAAAAAAAAAAAAAAAAAAAAAAACACCAAACAACCATACACATTGTCAAAGAAAGGTCAGGTAGTAACCTTGGCAGTGATCTGCATGACCTTAATCTAAGGCATAGGCTGGGCGGATACCTGGAAGAGAAGATGGATGAGATGGATACCTGGAAGAGGCACATGGATGCATCCGAGCTCATTAATTAAGCTATGTAATTGTGCCTATTATGTCTCCCACATCTCTGGAGATGTGGGAGACCAACAGGGTACAGTTTCCCACAAAAAAAAAAAACCAAACAAAACAAAACAAAAAAAAACACAACACCAAAACAAAACAAAAAAAACAACCAACCCACAGACTGGAATTAGCTTGCCTTTACACCACATAGGAGCATGCTTCTCCATCATTGGAGAGACACACTGAAGCACAGCACAACTGAAAAAGTGTTTTCAGCCTGGATTCCTCCTGTCACACTTCAAGAGCACAGTAATGAGGAATGTTCAAAAGTAAGCTGAACTGAGAAGTAGCTGTCAGAGTGACAGTAAACAGCCCCAACTAAATGCAGACTTCTGATTGCATTTCTGCTATTATTTATTGTTTCTACAGATTAACTGTTAAAAAAAAAGAAAGAAAATAAAAGGGGGGAAAGAGCTTGTTTGGKTTTGGATTAAGGTTTTCAATACGCTTGTTTATTTCCAAGGCAGGCAACCTACCCCATGTATAATCATATCAAATTTATGAGTCCTGACTTGGCCTTGGCCATGCTACTTTCCCTTCCAACTTCTGTACTCAGCCAGTAACGAGAAGATGAACTAGAGGAATTGTCCTCAACAAGTTCCATTTTCCTTCCTTACTCACCTCACCTAAAGCACATACTCCATCAACAAAATCCATGTTCTGAGACTTCTACAGTTGTCTGAGTTAGAAACAAAATGTAATTAGCAGTTTCCTTGACCTTCCTATCCACTCTGCTATTCTAGAAGGGGAATATTTCTGTGCCTGGAGGAGAAATCACAGCCCTCAACTCTGCCCTCAGCATAGCTGCTTGCACACCAGAAGCTCCTGGTGGGTGCTTTCCAGCATGTCACCAGCCCTGTTTGGAGAACATACCGTTTTCATATCATTGCCCTGATAAGCATATTGAGTACAACATATTTGAGTTAGCAAATAAAAGGGTAATAGTGCAGGTTGAGCTGTGTGTGGGTCAGCTTACAGTATGTGAAGGCACGATCCATAACTGGGATTCAAGATCTAGGGTTTCTCATAACTTCATGATAAAACTGGTAAATTTTGGTAGAATAAAACTTTAAACACAATTTAGGAATACAGTGTCGCTATACAGCTAACCTCCTGTAACTTCTCTAACAGATGAGTTATATTTGTGGAAGACATCCTGGAAAATGTAAAATACTCTACAGTATCTTCTGAACAAGACGAAACTTACTGAGATCCAAAAAAATGGCTGATATAAAGCCTGTTGGAAAATATCTTATTTATAGGCTCAAGTGCTGTTTCCTCCATAAAACTGAATAACATAACTGTCCGAGTTCCCAATTAATTGCAAAACTGTGAAAGAGCTTTTAAAGAGAATGCAGCACAAGGTTTAAGCCCACAATAGTAAAGAAAGCATTCAAAAAACTGAAATGGATCACTGGGCTACGCAATACTGTATGGAGTCAACACAGTCATGATAACCAATTCTCTTCCCACGCAGTTTTGATGACTTTACTAAAACCAATTCTTCCATATGCTTCCGAGCCATGCTGAAGCTCTGCAGATAGCTGGAGGGTCACTGATGGTGCCAACAGTAAGTTCCCTTCCCTATTTATATGGACTCAGACCATATGTTCAAAACCCAAAGAACTGTTAAGCCAACTAAAAAGTTGAAATATCAAAGAGCACTTTCAAAATCCAGATTTCTAGCACAACACAATCTTCCACTTATCACTCAAGAAGGCAATATTAGTCTTCTCAAAAGGAAAATTGATTTTTTTTTCCCTATAAATAGGAGTTATAGCCTAAACTTAAGATTCTACGTCAAATAAAACTTCTGAAAATCCGCATACTCTGAAAAGATGTCAAACAGCTGGAGACAGGAGAAACCCATCATATACAAAGTAACCATGATTATAAGTTATACCTACACACATGTACTTGTTTAATGTAGTCCAGCAGCAAACAAAGAAGATCTTAAGTACACAATGTGAAAAACACAAACTTTAAACATATATATCTACCCAGCGTCAGTTTATATGACATACATATGGTCAAAGAAAGTAGTAAGCTAACAGAAGAACTTCTGGTCAAATAAAACTTTTGGCATAGAGGGAAAAGACAGAGCCATCTGACAGCTGTTTATTTTCCCCCAGGATTCTTTAGAAACACAACAATGTGCTGAAGTAGCAAACATGGTCATCTTCTTTTCTCAGGAAAGAAATGTGCATTACACTCCAGGAGGGGGAAAGATGACTGGTGCATAAACAATACTACTTCATATTTGGAAGTTCTGGGGTTTTTTTTAAACAGATCTTTATATTATACAGTCAACTTCTGTTCTGCACTGAACACTGCTGCATGCCTCCTCTCATCCCACAGCTTACTGCTTCCCAGAGAGGCAGACTGGTATCAAAGTCCCATTAACTGTAGCCATGATCACCTTGTAAGATTGGATCCTCTGCAATTTAACAGCATGGTTGAATTGCTGTTAAAAAATATCCTTGGAGGAGAGACAAAATATGCTTGAAAAACTCACAAAAGATTGGAAAGTGGTAAGATTTAAAATTTTAAAAATAATTTAAAAGATGAAATTATAATTAACAGATAGCAAGTTAAGTTGCCAAACACATACTACATACTGATTTCCTATACCAATACACATTCTTGTGCGAGAGATGGATTTCTAAGAACCAATGCTTCAAATAAATCTTAAAGGCCAGATTTTGAAGAAGCAGACCTTCCTGTACTCTTCTGAAAGTTTGGCCTGTTTTCCTCTGTATCACAAACCTCCTGTTAATCACTGCACTTCAATGCATGCATGCCTTACTGCAAAATACAAAGAGCAGCACAAACATTATTTATGTAATTTCCAAAAAAGCATGAGACTCTTCTTGGCTAGCTACTAGCAGACTTGTACCTTCTCCACTTTAAACCAGACATATTAAATTAAAGCAAAGTAAATAGAAGTCTGTCTGTTGATGGTATAAGCATAGTTATTGCAGAACTAATGTAGGTACACAGGTATCACCTCTGCTGCCACCTGATCCTCAAAATGGTTCAACCTGTAGAAAAAAAATACTGCTGCCTTTAAACTGTTGCAAACAGTTTATGACCACAACTGGCATTTATGGTTATCAGGGATCACTCAATTCATGGGCTGTCTGGGGATAATCCTTCCTGTGCTCCTCCAGGTTATTTATAGACCTTGCTGAAGTTACAGAGCAATAGCTATTGGTATCAAAACTCCCAACACTGTCCTGAGCCAGGGAATGGAACTAGTAAAGGCAGGAAGTTTTCAGAAGCTGTCTAGGGAAAGTTACTTTTGAATAGCTGGTACTATTGCAGCTTCCTCAGCCACAGTAAATGTTGCCTGTTACAGGGTTCTCGCTCTTCTCACGTGTTTTAAAGGAACGAAGAAGCTGGGTTAGCAGAAATGCGTGCTTATATTAAGCAAGAGCTGCTCTGAATTTTCTCATAATATAGAATTTATGCTAGATTAGCACTTGCTAACACACAGCCCCTGGACAGGCCACTAAATTTTTTTTTTCCCCTCCTTTTTTCTTTTCTACTAACTGACTCCAAACTGAAGTTTTCCAAGACTTAGAAAGAGATTTATCATTCAAGAGTCCCATTATTGTTAAACACCATCTGCAACCTAAATCCATTTATGAAGAGGTGAACAGTGCTGTAGCAGCTGTGCATTTCAGAATATAAAGTTTGTTATGAAAACACTGAAGATTTCTCATGCAAAGAAATTCTCTCGTGCTTTAATTCACAGTCCACAGGGATGTGAACAGGCATTTCTCTCTTACATGCGTACTGACTCAAACGGCAAGCCTGCTGAGCTGCTGCTTACTGCCTGTCTTTTATCACATCATTTCTGATGTCACATAGATACAGCATCTAAAATGTTTACATGGAAATGATCAACTGTTGAATAGAGCCAGTTTAAAAAAAAAAAAAAAAAGGCCACCACCACCCACAGACTATATCTCTGTAACTATTTTTCTGCATATGCATATATACATACACACACTTTCAGACAAAGATTAGCAGTTACTCCCAATATTAATACACAACTGATTTCAGAAAACATTTGAAAGCTGATTCTGTCTCAGCTCTTAATTTACTTCCTTTTAATTTAGTAGTATTGAATATACAGTCAACAAGAGCTCATTAAGACCTGTATGTGCACTCATCAATCACCCACATCAGTCCCGGGTGCAGCGCTGGCCGGTGCTCAGGCCTGCACTCATTTTAACACAAGATTTCCTCATTTTGATAGCTGAACAAAACCAGATACAAGCAGCAGTAGTCAATAGCTTTTCCATCAGCTTCAGTGGACTTGGATGAGMCCCTGTTTACTGAATCAGTTATTCTATAGCAAAGCAAAGATAAGACAGATTCCTTAGTTCCCAGATAAGAAAAAAATTAAAATCAACTGTTTGTAAATGACATCATTGCCATGCATGAAGCAACTCCTCCAACAAGAGCTCCCTAACTTCCTGACAAGCAGGGAACAGATCAGGTTACAGCTGTTTATTAGTGCCCAGATAGCAATCAAACCACAAAAATCTCCTTGAGAGTGGGAGTGTATGGAGTCATGGCACAGGCTGGGTCTTGCTTGAATGCACCGATTGGATGGCCCTGCTATAAACTGTCATGGGGCTGTGCAGCTGAGAGCAGGATGCAATTAACATCAGCTGTCTAAGTGAGAAAGTTTACTCAGCTTCTGCCTTTTAGCAGCCTTGCCCTCTCTGTCTCTCTCATAAAATATGTATCTAGAGAAGAGCACGCTTCTTCTTAAGCTGTTGTTTAGCAAATCCAGCTGTTTAAACAGAAGCAGTCACACACAGCACCAGGCATTGTTAAACTCCGTTTTCCAACAGCTAATCAAGCCATCAATGAAACTCCGCAGGTAAGATTTCCAGTAACGGTTTCTCCTTAGACTAGTCTTTGCTTAAAAAAGGAGAAATTGGAGCTGGAACTGGAGCTGTCCTGAAGATGCTTAACTGTCCTTCATGCCTACACCGTGGTTCATGTTGTCAGCAGATGCTACCACCCCGATTAGCCAGCTCTTTTGAAAAAGCTGCCCTACAGCTTCACATCTGGCCCTATGTCCAGATACTGGACATGTAAAATTCTCCAAACAGAAACACAGGCCACGCAACCCTGGAAGGAGAAAAAACCCATACTTTTCAAAGATCCCTTTTCTGTGTGAGCAAGCAACTTAAACTCCACACTTGTGAGATACAGGTAGTGCCTTGCCTTGAACAATTCAGTCCTTCAAATCATGAAATAGCATCAAAAACTTCTGTCCTACTTCTGACACAAGACACATGACATGTCATGTATGACATATATTTCAAGATGCTTTTAACATCAAACACCTGGGCCAGCAACTTCAGTTATTAAGTTTACGGACCTGGTTCTGATCGCACACCAACACGTGTACAATTGTTTTACAGTGATGTAAAACAGAATTAGTAAACTGCTTACGAGGATAGCCTAAGGAAACACTTTGCTGTATTAAAGTTTCATGTGAACTACAAAACTAAAGGTAAACAATCCATTTTTAATTTTTTTTGCAAGTAAAAAAAATTACAAAAGCAATTCTATCAGATACTGATTTTTTTTTGCACAGCTGATTTCAGCGAGAACCCCTAATGAACTYATTCAGTTGTCCTGGTTTCGGCTGGGATAGAGTTAATTTTCTTCCTAGTAGCTGGCATAGTGCTGTGTTTTGGATTTAGCATGAGAGTAATGTTGATAACACACTGATGTTTTAGTTGTTGCTAAGTAGTGCTTACACTAAATCAAGGACTTTTCAGCTTCCCATGCTCTGCCAGGTGCACAAGAAGCTGGGAGGGAGYATAGCCAGGTCAGCTGACCCAAACTGGCCAAAGGGGTATTCCATACCATGTGACATCATGCTCAGTATATAAACTAGGGGGAGTTGGCTGGGGAACAGCGATCGCTGCTTGGGGACTGGCTGGGCATCAGTTGGCGGGTGGTGAGCAATTGCATTGTGCATCACTTATTTTGTATATTCTATCATCATTATTATTAGTATTATTTTCCCTTCCTTTTCTGTGTTATTAAACTGTCTTTATCTCAATCCACAAATTTTACTCCCCGCCCCCCCCCCCCCCATCCCACTGCAGGGGGGAGTGAGCAAGCGGCTGTGTGGTGTTTGGCTGCCTGCCGGGTTAAACAACATCAGTACATTAACACTTAGACTCACAGGTACAGAATTAACTCTCAGGGGAATGGCACTTAAATGCCATACCTACTTTTGTTTAACATTTTTCTATCTTTTTCTCTTACAGTTTGTTTGCATTAATTACAAATACCACATATATCAGTTTTGAAAACATGCTTGCAGTTACACTGCAAGAATCAGTACTACCACCAAAAAGGACTCCCAACCCCTGACTTTTTTCCCCATGTCTATTTTCTAAGAAAATCCACAGTGGATCAATAAATTTGCAACTTGTCCAAGAAGAAACCCTGGAATACTTTCAAAGGGCAGACCATAAGAGCTGGTGAGCCAACCACTAAAATAAAGGGGGGTTCTTCAGAATTGTCCTATAAATTTGAATGTAATGTTTTAAGCGAAGGCAGAGTTCTACTGCTTAGCCTTAAACTATTAAGGAAATTGGTCTGTAATTACTTTGTACTCCATTAGAAAAATACTCAGGTGTTTTAAAAGAAATTATACAGTAATCCACAGTGTCTTTAATTTTGGTTCAAGCAGAAACAGGATGAAATGATCCAATATGTCAACTGTGTAATTTGTCAATAATCTAAATATTTCAACAATTAGTAGGTACCTAAGTTTCTGCAGTCTCAGTGCTCAGTTGGAACCAATATCATTAAAATATTATATAAGAAAAGGCACACAGGCATGCACACACACTGAGAACATGAAAAAGCCAGATTATTCTGATCATCAAATAAAAGATTTACTCTGTTACTTTAGTGGACTTGTCATTTGTTTGTTTTTCATTTGTCTGTTTTTCTTTCTACTACAAATTGTAAAAGGAATTCTAGCTCCTGGAAAAAAAAGATATCTGGGATGACACAGTGACTTTACATATTTAGTCTCCTCGTGACCAGTATAATCTGTATTTTGAAAACTGAATTCACCTTAAGGAAATACTCCAGAAGCAGTTCTATTAAACCACCTAAAGCCACTTGTGGTGTCAGGCTGTGCTTGCAAGCACGTATTCCTTGATGATTAAGTGTCATTTATTCTCTAGAGCTACAACATTCCCACACATACAGACACATTCCTGCTACTGATCTGTTTGGTCAAGTTGTGTTTTGTGCTGGAGGGAACCACGCTCTGTTTAAATTAAGAGGGAACAAAAATACTCTTCGCTTTCAAACTTGTTCGCCTTGCAACTGGTCCCTCAAAAACTATAAAAACTGACATTATAAATGAAAACAAAAATGCCCTTATTGTGACCATTCTTACTCTTCATGACAAGGGAATTCACTTGAGCAGCATGTCAAGTAATTTACATTTCAGACTAGCAGCTCTACACAAATGGAAAGATACTGCTTTTGATTATACAATGTAATAGTACTAATTCAACAGACAAACTAAACACTTCCCCATGAAGAGAACTGAGTCACTTTTGCTTAAGTAAGCAGCAGTAAGGGAAAAAGCCAAGAATTCGGACACAAATTATGACTCTCCAGAATATGCCACCAACATAAAGAAAACTTTGAGAAATAATCTGTTAGTTTAGATCCTCACCAGGAACACATTTCACACAAAACTCCCCTAGCTCAGACAACCATGGTGGTCATTCCACTGTACCTTTACACTGCAATTTACAGCATCAAATATTGATGATAGATGTCACAACTGTTTTATTTTTTCCTGTTTTAATTAGAAATGCATTTTACGGTCAATGCTGCAGTGATCCTACCCAACCCCACTGCATATCACAGAGAGAAGCAATGTCGCATCCACCACTGTAGTCTACCTCCACAGCCTAATTAGTCCCTCCACCTAAGGAAAGAAAGAAAAGCCTGGCCAAAAAAACTCTAAAGATTTTTTTTTTTTATTTTGCAACAGAGACTGGCATTGTGTAGCCTCTAAACCAGATGCTATGAAGAACTGAGACTGCCAACTTTGGGTGTCTTCAAGGACGAGTATTTTGAAGGGAAAAATATGTGACAGAAGAACAACTTTGCTGCTTTGCACCTCCACAGCCATGTTCATTTACTTTTAACTAATTTCCAAACACACACACACCACTACACACTGTTTCATTTGCTATTTACCATTTATTTCAAAGCTGGAGCCCAAAGGTATCTACGCGAGTGATCATTACCCATCTGAAGTGGTGCACACTGATGCTACACACGTTCCTAAATACTGCCTGGGGTGTCAGGACGATGGTGCCCCCAGGGCAGGGGTAACCCAAACGCTGTCTCCTGCTGGGTCAGGTCCTGGGTACCTCACTCTGTGCCTTTACCCCTCACCTGTAAGAGGCGGGTGGCAGCTTTTTTGTACAGTCCTCACAAAAAGGGCACAAAACTCCCAAGGGACCTAGAGGAGGCTTTTCCCCAACACAGGTTTATGTAGCAGTTTTAGAGACTGTGGTGACAAGATGGGACAAAAGTAGCACCAGTAGAGAAGCAAGAAACAGAAAATCGGGCAGAAAGACGGAGGCAGGCATAAAGTGCTGTACTTACAGCCTCTCCTCCACCAAGCAGGCCGACTCTTCCAGTACTTCTAATAAGTGTGTCAAGATGGTCGATGACCAAATTCCCTTGTTTGCGCACTACAGGTGCCTCAGAGGGAAAGGCCTATCGATCGCTCACTGTCACTCACAGCAACCATTTTGGCTGAGCCCAAAAAAAGTCAACAGAAATGGCAATAGTACACACTGTATCTCCAAGCGAGTCCTTGCACAGCTAGACCAGTCAGCAATTACTGCTTAAAGCATTTGTGATCAGCATTTGATGGACGCCGGGGTGGAGGAAAGCCTGCTGGCTCAGAGTGCTCCCACAGCCTGCCGCGCTGCCCACACCTCCCGGCTGGGCTGGCTCTGGAAAGCCACCCACGCTGCCGGGCCCCTCTCCATGACAAATCCCCTCCGGACTCTCCCTCCCACCCCTCACATTTCAGGAGCACATACAGACAGCAACGAACCATGGGGCCCACTTCAAAACCTGCCCGTTTGCCGCCGTTACAACCTGCGGCCCCAAGACCTCAGCGCAGCCGCGCTCCAGCCGGCCAAGTCCCCACAGCCTCTCTGGGGAACAGACTCAAAGGCAGCAAAGCCATTTCCCGTGCAAACGACTGATTAATAAAACATTTTAGGTGGGAACATCATTTACGTCTGTTGCCAAGTGTCTGCTTCTAGCACAATGACAAATGTCTTTTCCACTCACTCTCTGCGCGTCCTGGACTGCATTACATGATAAGCAACATGCATGCAGCAAGTATGGTGCAACAGAAATATTTTAACACTGTTGTTTTAACATAGAAACTTTTGTATCTTCACCATACAGGAGTCAGTGTTTCAGAGCTCAACCGTGCTCTTCTCTGTGATGGCTTGAAACACAAAGCTGAGGCAAAGGAGCACAGGAGGGATTTCTGCAAACACCGTTTGCCACAGGGCTGCACTGACTGCTCATTGCTCAAGTAACCATTGCTGTGCAACAGGCAGTTCTCTTGCTATAACTTTTCCAAGCCTTTCTGAGTAAAGCAGTGAAGTTTTATTTAGAAACGAAGATGCAGCTCGGCAGTCAGTTTTAGACACTCTTGTTACAGCTGATTTGTGAAGCAAGCAACACCAATGGATGGCTTTAAAATCTGACAGGGTGTCTTTGCATGCTGCTTTACACCGAGTTGTACAAAGTATCAAGACACTAGAAATTAAAAACCAGATTTCTACAACTGGAGGCACACTAAGGTCTGCCCCTCTTCAAGCAATACAGCACAGACTCAGGGAAAACATTTAAGGGTTAAAACTGGAATAAAAACAAGTAACACAGCAGGCAGTGTCTGGGGTCACAGAACTACTCAAGGAGTGGTTTCAACTCAGCAGAGCCTGCTACAATTCAGGCTACTAATGTTTAAATTAAAAAGAATTAAGATTTTTGTGTGTGCACACCTATATATAAATGTATCAGTGCTTTCTAGCACTGTAATTTGTGTAGCATCATTTTTATTATTTATATAGATGTAGCAGTCTATTTTTGGTCTGCTGAATCATACAGTGCTGTCTGGACTACACACTCTTTGCTTTTCACACCCTTGAACACCAGCAGGATTAAAGAAAAATCTTTACCATGCCAGCTATTAGCTTATATCAGCTTGAGATCCCACAGCTCAAGTATGTACTTAAAAAAAAGCATTATTTGAATAGGTATTTTTGAGAAAACAAAACTGTGATTGCAATAACTGATTTCCAAAGGAGCTTGACTTACAATCTCACTGCCCTGACTACAGGCACAGGAGCTCAACATTTTACTCAAAACATGCCCCGTAGGCTGCACCTCCGAGGGACAGTGCAGGCTCAACGGTAATGCTCACACGCCCGCCCCTGATTGACTGTGAACTACAGCCCACACCACAACCTTCAGAGAAATCCTCTGAACGACTAAAAGCAGCAAAGCATTAAGAAAACTGGAAATGAGAAGCTCATTGAGTCTGCTATTCATCAACACTTTTTTTTTTTTAAACACTAGTTATCAACCAAGTCAGCAGTTTTCCTATCAAAATTGGAACTTGCTGACAAAACTTGCTTCTCAAAAAAAGGAGCTTCCTTCTGCACACCCCAAGAAAATTAAGCTAGATATTAAAAATAACTTGATTACACTCTTGAGTAAACAAGCCAAGAAATGAAACTATTTTGGATTTCATATGGTAATAATCTAGTGGGATGAAATACCTTTGTATGCCTGGAATAGAAATCAGAAGTACAGATTCTAAAACAGTATTAGAGCAAGAAATATGTTTTGGCATATAGTTGGACATACATGTGCTTGGACACCTCTTTCTGAGGGAATTTCCTGTATACATTCTTTTATTTTACATGCTGAAGATAAAATTTCTTTCTATCTTCCAGCTCCTTGAAACTAAAGTGACTACAAAACACAACGAGCAAAAAGCAAGCAAGCCTCTGAGGGATGGGAAGGGGCACTGAAGTCTCCAGCTGACTTCTGCATGAAGCAGGAAACTTCATCAGCAGTTACTACAGTTTAGGAAAGAAGCGAATGACGCTATGCTTTTCCCAGCCTTGGAAAAACATGCTCATCAACACCTTGTCTCAGGGAAAGGGAAGAAAAGGGGGGGGGG